>WSXT02210716.1:0-17784 GCA_011762715.2 Neuroterus valhalla
AACGTGGAGATTCCATTAAATCCGCAAAAGTCAATTTTCACATAAAACCAATACCTTCTCATTCAGAATGAGAATGTAAAACTTATTTTGCCGAAAGTCCAAAATTTATGAGTTACTGATAGTGAAAATTGGAGTGCCCACTTGATGTGATTCGTCTCTTCAAAAAAAAGGTTGAAAATTGATCTCGTTGGTAGAAAAATAATTTTTTTTTATATAATCTGTTTCAGGCCAACAACTACGTAGTTTGATAACTTAGGTTATGTGAGGGCCCGGAATAACTATTCCCTAAATACGTATAAATTATAACTTTTTAACTTTCAATCAAAATAGAAGAATTTCCTGCAAAATAGTTCAACTTTTCATTTCCTCTACTAAAGCCACTAATAGTAATAAAACAGTGTATCCAACGTGGTTGAAAATAAAGAAACCGCAATTCGTCTGTGTTTCTTCTATACACTCATAGAGAGGGTTTTCTTCATGATTTGAGATATGAAATTTCTACAAATGGGATTAGAGTCGAGGTGCTTAATTGATTAAAATCTAAAACAGCTCCTGTAGAAAGCAATTATTAATAGTAAGCCACGTTTATCTGACACGTATTCGGATTTGGCCTGCGAAGACATTGCCAGCACAGGCAGGCGTTAAATCAAGTTTGCTGGCCCTCTCAACCACAATTCGTTGCGTGGTCTCGCAAAGATAATTATACTGAGTCATCGAAAGCCGGATTACACATCTCTGCGGGAGCATTTAAATTGCACGGGCATCCGAAACCCAGCCATCACCATATACAAAACCTTTTCAGTTTGAAACAGACCGTTTTTTCAGATTCTTTCTACTTTTTTTTTGCCTATCATCGCCTCCAGTTCGTCCCTTTCCCCTTTTCTCTTTTGCCACTCGTTATCTTTTTTTCTCTCCTCTTTTTCTGGACCATCCAATTTTCACGCCCGCGCACCACGCGATACGATCGCTCCCCGACCCTCTAATACCGAGGCGGTACTTTACTACTTTCGTCCAGAGCGAATTCCCGTTTTAGAGCCTTAGGTGAGGAACTTAAATTTCGATTATTGTCATTAGCATGAATTTTCATAGCATCGGCACTCAACCCCAGGCAAATTAACAGGCGACTAACTATTAAAGCGAAAAACGTGCGAAACTGTGGCTCTGATGATGAAAACGGTTTACGTAATTTTGTACCGTGCTAAAGAGATGCTGATTTCGGCAAAAAAGTTTCTGCTGAGGCTGAGGAATTAAATAGATGCAGGAATAGACAAGCAGTGTGAAATTGACCCATTCGAATGCGGCACATGGTGTGCTGAAAGGCACTTATTTCTGACAAAAATTGCTCAACAGTTCCATTTTTAAAGGATTTGGATGCATTCTCTAATCTGACCGTGAGGTTCCTGCGTTTGGATAAATAGGAGTTATTGTCAAATTCAAAAAATATAAGAGCAGGCAGTTATGGATGAGAAGTTTTTAGTCGATTTTGTGGAGAAAATTGGGTCTATTTATAGGAAAGAGGTGAAATAATATATTATGCAACTAGGTTGAGAAGAGGGACTTTTCCGACAAGTACTGGAAACGTACACGAGTCGATCGTACACGTACGATATTTTTAAAACAAATGGATGATTTCAGACATTGATCGAAATACAGTCATGGTTTCAGCCAATATTGGTGTTCGGAAAAAGAAAGATGATGATTGATGGTCGCAAAGAAGGTCAGAAGTTCAGAATTCGATTTAAAAATTTCTATAAATTTCCGCAAATTTGTGGAAATTTTTGGTCAATTATGGTAATTATATAGAAAAATATGGTCACTCATCATGAATCACCTGAATTCAATTTTTAAAATTTCCATAAATTTCCGGAAATTTATGGGAATCTTATGGTCATTCATGGTAATTTTACGGGAATATATGGTTCCTTACCATAAATGACCCAAAACTAGATTTTAAAACTATCCATAATTTTCCGGAAATTTATGAAAATTTTCTGTAATTCATAGTATTCTCAGAGACAATTCATAGTAATTTAAGATAAACTGCCCCAATTTCAATTTGAAATTTTTAAAAATTTCCGGAAATTTTCGGCCATTTATGGTAATTCTACAGGAATATAATATAATATTATATAATGTGATATAGTATAATTTGTTGTTATAATGTTGACTTACCCTAAATCAACCGAAATCCAATTTTGAAAATTTCCATGAATTTCCGGAAGTTTATAAAAATGTTCCGTTATTTCTAGTATTCTCACAGGCGATTAATGGTAACATGAAAAAGATTACCTCGAACTCGATTTGAAAATTTCTATAAATTTCGGTAAATGTTCGGTCATTCATGGGAATTTTACAGGAAAATATGATGACTTACCTTAAATCATCCAAAATCCAATTTGGAAAGTTTCCATAAATTTCCGGAAATTTATGAATTCCAAAAATACAACTGAAAAAATTCCATAAATTTATGGGAATTTTCAGTCATTTATGGTGATTCTATAGAAAAATATGGGGACTCACCAAAAATCACCCAAAATTCAATTGAAAAAATTTCCATAAATTTCCGGAAATTCATGGGAATATTATGGTCATTTATGGTAATTTTACAGGAAAATGTGGTAATTTAAGATTGATTACCCCAAATTCAATTGGAAAATCTCTATAAATTTCCGGAAATTCATGGAAGTTTTCGGCCATTTATGGTAATTTTATAGGAATATATAGTTACTTACCATAAGTGACCCAAAATTCGATTTGGAAAATTTTCATTAATTTCCGGAAATTTGTGGATATTTTCGGCCATTTATGGTAATTTTTCAGGAATATAATATAATATAATGTAATATTGTATAATATAATGTTGACTTACCATAAATCACTAAAAACTCAATTAAAAAAATTTCCAAAAATTCCCGGAAATTTATGAAAATTTTCCGTTATTTCTAGTATTCTCAAAAGCGATTTATCGTAACTTAAGAAAGATTACCCCGAATTCGATTTGAAAATTTCTATAAATTACAGTAAATTTTCGGTCATCCATGGTAATTTCACAGGAGAATATGATGACTTACCTTAAATCATACAAAATTCAATTTGGAAAATTCCCATAAATTTCCGGAAATTCATAAATTCCCATAACTCAACTGTAAAATTTCCATGAATTTCTGAAATTTTTAGTTATCCATGGATATTTTCAAAGTTATGTACGATAACTTTACATAAATTAACGTAAAATAGACCCTTATAGATGTATAATTTTCACTATTGATATCTGACGTCACTTTTCAATCCCTATGGAATCAAAAGTACTTTCTACTCCCTAGGGAGTGAAAAGTGACGTCAGAGATGAATAATGAGCTTTCATTTTACGATAATCATCCAACTCACCGTGGGAAATTTGAGGAAATTTTGGTTGCAAAAAATAGAATTTTACGGTAATTTATGAAAAGTTATCATACCTAACTAGAAAAATAACCGTAAATAACCGGAAGTTTTAGGAAATTCATGGAAATTTATGGAAATTTTCAAATTCAATTTTGTGTTACTCACCGTGAGTCTCCATAAATTACCTGTGAAATTACTATAAATGACCAAACATTTTCATAAATTTCTGGTTATTTATAAAAAAATTCCAAATTGAATTTTGGGCGATTTATGGTAAGTCATTATATTTTCCTGTTAAATACCATAAATGACCAAAAATGTCCAGAAATTTATGGGAATTTTCAAAATTGAATTTTGGGTACTTCATGGTAAGTCACCATATTTTCCTGTAAAACTTCCATGAATGACCAAAAATTTCCATACCATATTTTGAGGTAATTTCATCATGAAAAAAAAATTGAGATCAGCCAGTGAGTTTACAATTGCAATGCATTCGAAATAAAAAAATTCGGAACTTGAACGTAAATGTGGTCAACTGATTGAGAAAAACCACGATGGTCGAAACATTTTTTATTTAAAACAATGAAAAATAAACTATAATCACAGAGGTAGGTATCAAACAATAAAAACTTTCAAAATTGAACGTTTTTTGAGATTGCACAGTTTTTTCATCACATCTTTTTAAGGATAAATTATTCCAAATAAATCCAAATTGTGCTATTGCAAATTGCACAATTCTCGTAATTTGAAATTGAAAATTGATTATTTGTAGAGTGACTACTTTACAAACAAACCTGTCAAGTAAAACATTTTGATATCCAGTAATTTGAATTAGTAGCATTCGAGATTTTAAGCGCAGAAAAGTGGACGGTTCTAAAAAAGGGTTTGAAACGCTCCACTTTAAATTTAAAGTCTTAAAAATATTGAATCGTAGTTCTCCTCATTTGCCCCTCACGGTCGAACGGTCAAATTTTTTAGTCGAATGTGCTATTATCTGATAGTATTTCTATTAGGATGCAAAATAAAAAGATAACAAGAGATCCTTTAGCTCCAATTTCATCATCTCAGTTTCCATCTGAAGGTTAACGGAGTGACCGAGAAAAATGAAGGTAAGTAATACGCGTCAACTGCGCCCATGAAATTTTGGTCATTTTTTAAAAAATGACAACGACCGGAAAAATCCATGCATAATATTATTGCAGAAAATACTTAGAACCGTTTTTCAAAAAACCGTACAGTTTTCATTATTTTTATTAATAATGATTTTTGCAACTTGTAATAGAAAAACTAATAACTTACGACTCGTTTGCAATAATTGAATGAAATTCGATATGAGGGTTGTGAAGCGTTTTCTTTTTCCGATAAAAATTTAAAAAAAAATTAATTTTGCGGAATTATGATTTTCATAACAATTATTTAAACAAATTCGATTATTTATAATTTCTAGGCCTCCGATCGTAGTGAAATTTTAACATAATGTAGTATGAACATTTTTTCCCGTTCTCGAAGAAAAAATTGGTCATTGTCACTCTGACAGCATTAAGAAAAAAGTTTTGTCGCGGGCGCCGCGTAACAATTGGCCCCTCGAACGGCGCAGTGGGAAAAAAGAACTTTTTAAAAACAAAAATCAGCTGACTCCTCAAATTTCAACGAATCAGAGCTTTTTTTTTAAATACTCATGAAGAATCGTACTTCAACGTAGAGGTGCACGTTTTTTGAATTTGTTATTTGATTATTTGTTATTTAACTTAAAATTTGCAATTGGGTATATTTGCGATATCCACTTAGCCCCATTCATCGATATTTCTTCACAAAGGTGTAGAATTAGTAAAGTTACTGTTTTTGAATAAAAATGTAACTTGTAGATAAATATCCTGTATTTTGTTAACTGCTATAAACAAATTATGAATTTAATGGATATAACTGTTAACTGTTGCATTTTCGGATTCCAAATGTATTACTTACGTGACTTTTTTTGTAAAAATATAAAGAATCAATTTGTAATTGCGAACAAACTCCAAATAACAATAATAGTTAATAGTTTAAACAAATTTGATAAAGAAATTCACTTATTTGGCATATCTATACTTCGAACATTTTTCTTTTCTGTAGAATAATTAATTTTCATCTGAAGAACAAGAATATTACACATGAAAGTTCCATGAAACAACATTTGTCATTGTTATAAACAATTTTTACAAACAAATTAACTTATTGGGCATATCTGTGCATTGAATTTTTTTTTTTCTGTGAAATCATTTATTTTCATCTGAAGAACAAGAATATTGCACATGAGAGTTCCATGAAACAACATTTGGCATTGTTATAAATAATATTCATAAACAAATTCACTTATTTAGCATATCTGTGCATCGAAATTTTTTCTTTTCTATGGAATCATTTATTTTCATCTGAAGAACAAGAATATTACACATGAGAGTTCCATGAAACATCATTTGACATTGTTATAAACAATTTTTATAAACAAATTCACTTATTTGGCATTTCTGTGCATCGAACATTTTTCTTTTCTATGGAATCATTTATTTTCATCGGAAGAACAAGAATATTACACATAAGAGTTCTATGAAACATTATTTGACATTGTAATAAACAATTTTCACAAACAAATTCACTTATTCGGCTTATCTTTGCATCGAAAATTTTTCGTATGAGTACAAACAAATAATTATGATCAGCCGCGTTTAATACTGTCATAGTGAGAATTACCAATTTTTTTTTTGAGGACGGGATAAAGTGTTCATACTACATTGTGTTGAATTTTCTTCACGATCGGACGCCTTGAAGTTATAAATAATCGAATTTGTTTAAATGATTGTTATGAAAAAATTATAATTTTGCAAATTTTATTAAGAAAAAATTCTTATTAGAAAGGGGGAACACTTCACAACTGTCATAACAAATTTCATTCGATTATTGCAAACGAGTCGTGAGTCATTAATTTTCCTATTAAAAGTTGCAAAAATCATTATTTTTAAAAATAATGAAAACGGCGCAGTTTTCTGAAAAACGGTTCAAAGTGTTTTTTGGCAATACAGATTTTTCCAATTATTGTCACTTTTTAAAAAATCACAGAAATTTGATGGGCACACTTGACGTAGTCTCACTCAGGTAATAGAAATTGGTAATTCTCTAATTAAGCAACTGGAATCTCGAAGTACTTTTTGAAATGATGTGTCATCTCATGATCTTTGCAATTCGCCGCTGTGTCCATTAAATTAGCTGAGAACTCGAAGTCAAAGTCACTAATTATTTTGTCTTTTCTCAAAGTGGGCTAGAGTTATAAATGCATAATACGAAAGAGGAAAACTAGAGTTTGAGCATTGAATTCAATGAAAGTTTAAGCACATTACTCGGAAAGGAATGAAATAATAATTAGTTGCACTGAGAGTTGTGGGACCTTCGCCAGGTAAATGCCAAGAAAAAGGTGGAGGTTCGAGTACCGCGAATTCGGAATGTAAGATTTACTTCAGTTTTAATTAACGTTTCATCTCAGCGTTAAGTATACAAACAAGCTTTCACATTTATTACTTGAACTCACTCATTTTCCAAGGGAAGATTAAAAAAATACTATTTTCAAGCTTGGCATTTGTTAGAGAAGTTTTAACTTCGGATTTCGTCCAGTTTAATTTTGGTTCAAATCGAAAAGTCATGATGCATGAAAAAGAAAAATCGCGTTAAGTGTAACGGCTATCATAAAACAGCACACGGCGATTTTTCGACGGCAAAACTAATCTCTTTGAAGGAAGGAGAAATGAAGGTGAGAAATGGACTGAACATTGAACATCAAGGAGATAAGGAATGGCTCCGTCGATTCTCACTTTGGATTACTTGAAAATCGCTTAAAAGCACAGAGATAACAAAGGAGCAATTTTCTTCCCGTTTAAGAGCGCCTGGCTGGCTTTAGAATCTAACTTCCCTCACGCACTGAGGTTTTATAACGTCGGTGATAATTTTGAGATCAAGCGAAAATTTCCATGAAATAGTAGTTGGAAAGTTATTTTTTCAATGCCTACAAGGTTCCGAAAATGCTGAAAATAATTGTCCACAATTAGCTTGAAGTAATTGGCACTATAAAATAGTCTGCTTTTAAAATTAGAAATGAAAATAAAAAAAAAATTTTGAGGACTAAAATTTTTCGAATGGTTGCTTCTGATGTTAAATAATTCCATAATCGATCTCATTCAACGAGAAATGCAAAGCCAAAATATCCATTTTTCCTTGCATTCTATTTTGTAAACGGAATATCGTAATTAGTAGAGTTTCTGTGTGGTAATATGATGGCATTTACTATTTGACTCCCATGAACGTTATTAAAATATGAAATAGCACATCCCCAACTACCAGGTTTCTACCTCATCAAAGTGAAGCTCATTTCCTCAAGCCCTTGTAACATTTTCGTTATTTCTTCTCTGTACGTAGAGATAAATACATTTATGTAAACAGAATGTTCTTCACATATTGAATGAGTAAACAGACCATTCTGAATTGAATCTGAAATTAAAGTGAGGTACAGAGCTAGTTTTAGAGATTTTAACTCTCACCAAAATGAAATGAAGCATGTGCATTTTTTGTCCATTCTCAATTTTAGCATTGCCCTTCAAGATTTTCGTACAGGATAATAGGATGAATGATTTGAAAAATCAGTTGGAAATCCTATGAAATTCCACGTCTAGTAATGACGAACAAATTTTTTTCTCTTCTGAAGAGAATACAGCACGTGATAAGTTTAAAAAACAATTCAAGATTTTCTAAAATTCTGCACCTCGACTTCAACATTTAGCATGACCTAGGAAATTTGTTGCAAAAATCTGAAAATCATGCGACATTAAGCCCAAAATATTATCGTTAATTTGAGCCAAAGAAACTTGAAACATCTCCATCGGTTCCTGAGATACGATTAAAAAGGTTCAATCGTATCTGAGTTGAGTTTTAGTCGACGATCACGGTTCTCGGCCGGTCTGCTGCTCGCCTCCTTCGTTGAGGCAGGACCGAATAGGCCACGCGCAGAGGTGGTGCTTGATTGGGGCTCTCTTATACTTTTTATTTTACCCATCAGTAATTTGTATTTCGAATTATTGTGAATTTTCAAAATTATTCATTGTTTTTAAAAACTTATTTACAATTGTTTCAATGCAGAATTATCCCCATATTAAAGAATAAGAGAATGATGAACAGTTTTTTTTATTTCCTAAAATTTTTATCGACTAGAATATCAGTAAAGATGTAGATATATTGTTACGAGGGTAAACTATTTTTCAAACGAATGAGGCATCTAAATTCTAAATAATTCATCTATATGCTCAACATTCAAAAATATTATTAGTGAATAATAATGAAATTATTATTATAAATTATTCTGACTTCAATTTCTATGAAATGGTTTAAAAATTTTTCTTTATGAATTAAAAAACACAAATTCGTTTTCTTGTACCTATCCATCGTAAATTTCCACGATCGTTTGATACTAACTTTTTCGGCAATTTCGCTATAATAAAATCCTTCTTCACACAACGTACATATTTGAACCATCAAATCCAGATTAATTTCCTTATTTAAAACCATTTTTTTACATTCTACTTTAAATTTGTATAGTAATTGTTAATATCAACCTGTATTAACTGAGAGTGAAAGGAAAGAGAGGAGAATAAAAATGTTCATTGAAAGAAGTCTGCTACGTTTCCTCAGGAATGCATCATTTTTTTTATTTTCTAATATGGGATTATTTCTGAAATAATTTGATTGTAAATAATTAAAAAAACAATGAATAATTCTTAAAATTTAATATAATTTGAAATACAAGTTACCGATGAGCAAAATAAAGAGTATAAGAGAGCCCCAATCAAGCACCACCTCTGAGCGTGGTCTATTCGGTCCTGCCCCAACGAAGGAGGCGAGCAGCAGACCGGCCGAGAACCGTGATCGTCGACTAAAACTCAACTCAGACCCGATTGAACATTTTTAATCTTATCCCAGGAACCGATGAAGATTTTTCAAGTTTCTTTGGCTTAAATTAAAGATAAGATTAAAGGCTCCATGTCGTTCAATTTTCAGATTTTTTCAACATTTTTCCTAGGTCATGCTAAAAGTTGAATTCGAGGTGCAAAATTTTAGAAAATCTAGATTTTTTTTCAAACTTATCACGTGCTGTATTCTCTTCAGCAGATAAGAAGATCTGATTGACATTACTAGAAGTGAAATTTCATAGAATTCCCAACTTTTTTTCAAAAAATGCCGTATCACTTTTACATTCTCATTCTGAATGAGAAGGTATTGGTTTTATGTGAAAATTGACTTTCGCGGATTTGATGAAATCTCCACGTTTTGAGACTCCTTGAGGCAGAAAAAATGGTTTTTACGAAGGTGTCTCTCTGTCTGTAGTCTGTAATCTGTGCACCTGATAACTTTCGAAAGAATGATCGGATTGAGTTGCTCTTTGGAACACATTTTGAGGGACCAAAAAGACAGGTCAAGCTCGTTAACCAGCTATCTTGGATGAAAAATCAAAGAGGGGGGACATTTTGAAGAATGTTTTGGACTTTTTTTTCCAAGACTCAAAAATTGTAAGTACGGTTTCTTGTAGTAGGTGGGAAACGAAACAATTTATCCTTATGAAATTTTTTGGTAAAAACAAAATTGTCAGAGTTGTGGCACTTTCAAAATTCAAAAATATTAACGGAAACGAGAAGTTTTAGCCAAATAAAGCAAAGGTTGAAGAAAATTCAGGAAGAAAAAATGTTTCTGCTTGGGAGCCCTACAAGATCGTGAATACATCTTTTTTGATTTTCTTAAAAACTCGAGAATTTTCATTTTGTTCGCACAAAAAATAATGAAAACTAATATCTGATCTTGATAACTTTCGAAAGTATGATCATATTTGATCGCGCTTTGGCACCAATTTTGAGGGACCAAAAAGACATGTTGAGTTCGTTGACCAGCTTTTTTGGTTGAAAAATCGAAGAGGGAGAGCATTTTGAAAAAAATTTTTGGACTTTTTTTCCAAGACTCAAAAATGGTAAGTACGGTTTCTTTTATTAGGTTATAAGCGAAACATTCTATCCGAATGATTTTTTTTTTGATGAAAAAAAATTGTCAGAGTTGTGGCATTTTCAAAATTCGGAAGTATAAACGAAAATGAGAATTTGAAGCCAAAAAACTCAAGATATGAAAAAAAGTTTGAAGGAAAAAAGTTTCTTTTTGAGAGTCCTCCAGGATGATCTTTACAACTCTTCGAGTTTTCTCGATGAATCGAAAATTCAAATTTTGGTCGCACAAAAAAGAATGAAAAATGGAAAGATTTATTTTTTGGTCAAACTATGCAAGGAATGGAAAATATAAACGAATTAAATTTGTGCACCAAAAAAGATCTGCAAATTTGGTAGAATTAACTTTTTGATAGGACAAGTAGTTTTTGCCTAATTTATAAAAAACCATAGAATGAATTCATTTCAATCAGGACAAATAACTATAAAAATGAAAGAATGAAATTTTTAAAAAATGACTAAGGCTAACACGAAAGATTGATAGAGAAAAGTTGTTCACTCGAAAAATATTTGTGAATTTGTTATAATTTTTCCTATTAGAAGCATAGTTTTTGTTTCAATCGTAAAAAATAAAATCAAGAATTGAAAAATTGAATTCCTAAAAAAAAAACTGCACAACATGTGAAAAAAAATAGGCAACAAAACTTCTGTACCACTTTGGACAAACTTTGATCGAGTGCGCAGCACGAGACACGTGATGAGAATGTATTCGTTAAAGATGCGCGCCATAGGCGCGCTCAAACTTGCGATCGAAGCGCGCGATGAGAATGTGCCCGCGTAACGAGCAGATTTTTTTTCGCTGATTTATCGTGGTTCAAAGCCAGCAGTGATTTTTAATAGTGCTTGCGTCAATCGATTATGTCTCAATCATATTCATGTTTATTTATAATGACCTCCTTTTCAAATCTCTATGATTTCACTCTACTATATGGATATTTTAAAATTTAAGAGTACCTGGAATGAATAGGCATTCTAAACCACACAAATATTCTCATAAACGTAGTCTGTTTGGACATATTGGACGGTTCAAGGCTTCTCCTTCGATCGAAGAGGTTAAGCAGTGGTTAGCACAGTTCTACCTGGATGGCGGCCACTGTACAATGTATGAAGTGTGGCAGCGTGCAATTTCCTTTACTCTTGAACAAATACCGATAGTATAAAACATTTTGAATTTACTATTCATTGATGCGTTCTTTGTGCATTCAAAAGAATGTTTGAAGATTGATATCTTATTTATTTTTCCTCTTTTTTCTTAATTTTTACGTTCTTTGTTCAATTTTCAATGGAGATATTTTAATGGGGGTTTCCCGATTCAGTCTTTGTGTTCTTGATTCTCAATTAAAATTTCAAGGAGTTTTAGATATTAATATGATTGTAAACGTTCAATAGAATTGTTTTCCTAAATTCAAGTTCCTGAAATAATAATTGAAGCGACTTATTAGATCAATTTTGTCATAAAAGGATGATGTTTGCTGAATCAGCCTCAAATTGGAGAGAAAATTCCATTTGTGTCAAAACGCATCTTTTTGACAAAAGAGGACATTTCTCTGAGATGACTTCGAATTTTCACAACTTTTATATTCGCGTTTCAACTCTTGCACTATAGGACGGAAAGTTAACTGTACAATTATGCTAATGAATCGCTCCGATTCTATAGAAATTCCTTCTCAAAATTCTCAATCGCCTTGCTCCTTCGCAATAGATTCTTAAAAAATTGACAAAGTGACTCCATCCAGAGTTCATTTGATTCGCAATTTAGGTGGACTTAAACCTTTTCAGAAACAAAAATGTTTAATTCAAAATTAATTAAGATAAGGAACCCCATGCTAAGTGGCAATCGTGTGATTTCACACCATCAATGAATCACATACGTGAAAAAAAAAATTCTACCACTGTTGCATTAGATTTTGTATATTGAGATTCTATGAAGAAGCAATTGTTTGCATTGTTTGATAAAAACCAGTTAAAAATCGAGGTTTCGTATGCAGTACAATTTTTCTGCAGTCCATGTTTTATCCTGGTTTTATTTATTATGACAGTTCATTTTGTTGGAAACTGGGTTTAATAATCTTTAATAAACAATGCTTTCAATTCCCATCAAACTTAATTTGATTCACGGTTTGTTGCTACTGGATTTAGAAAGCTCTATGTATACACTGAATTCCTTTTCCAAAACTAAGTTTAATTAGTCCGACAGGATGGGTACTCAAAGACATATTATTCATCTAGTAATATCCACTATATTAGAGAAAGTGAAATTCTAAACCATAGAATCTAAATTATTTAGAATTTGAAAGATTTAATAACAGATTGCATTTTTGAAATTAATTACATTCCATTCATCCTCAAAGGGAAATCTTATTCGAAAGATCATAATCAATCAGGTGGTTTAATTTGTGAAGAACGGCTCGGATGTTCCATGACTCTTCTGAACAATCCGAACAATCAAAAAATTCTTGAAGTTCCAGTTGGGAAATTTTCTCATTCATTTAATTTTTATCAATTAGAGCTAATATCGACAAAGGGGATAAAAAAAAGACAAAAAAGTAAGATGGGATTCGAAAAAAATTCACAGAAGAACGAATGAAATATCTGAAGATATTAAAACAACCAGAATGAGGCACTTAAAAAACTGGAGTAAAAGCTTTATATTTGTTCAAAAGTATATATTGCATACCTCTGATTGATTTTTCAGTATTATTTGCACAATGAGCCCGAGCTTATAATATTTCTTTGGTAACAGTTCAACTTACATCGACTTATTTTCATATGAAAGAAGTTTTTATTTCCTAAATATTTTCAACTTCAGGAATATTCATTGGGGTGAGGCAAAAATACAACATTTTTGAAAATCGAAAATAACTGTGACTGAAAAGTTTCTTTATTTCATTAAAAATAGAAAACTTCACCTACTTCTTGATTTCAGAAATAGTTCTGCTCGGTTGTGCGGTATTAAATGTTAATAACAAATCAAATTTTGGGAAAATAATTCTTGTCCAATTCAGATAAAATTTTAATGAATGCAACGTCTAAGAAACTAATATTCGAGATTCAGGGAAATCATGCCTTATTACTTCTCCAGTGCAACTAAAAACACGTCATTAATAAAAATAAAAGAAAATGTTCCATAAAAGTTGAGGGGTCATTCACAAAATATGTGATTGTTCAGGAGATGTTGTATGTATTTTCTAAAATTTAACATTTTTGACTATATTGCAACACCGTGGGACCCTTTTTTATCTCAGAAGTTGATCCGTGTTTTTTCTTTTAGATGAAACGAAGCAAATTTGAACAATTATAACTTTGAATTTTGGACTGTACGATTTGAATATTTAATTATTCATCTTTCACATTTGAATTTTTATATGAATCTATATTAAAAATGCTCATCTATATTATTGCTTCATTTCTGAAAAAATGGAAAATTCGAATACGAATTCAAGCAATCAGTATTTCTCGCACGATCCGCGACCTGATGGTACTATATTTATTAAATCTTCCCATTAGGAAACTGAATCTTCAAATTTTGAAAATATTTTAAAAGCACCCATTTTTATATTCTCATCATAATGAGAAGGTATTGGTTTTATGTGGAAATCGACTTTCGCGGAATTTATGAAATCTCCACGTTTTGAAACCTCCTGATTCCGAAAAAGTAGTTTTTACGTTGGAGTCTGTCTCTCCGTTTTTGTCATCGTCGTTGGTGTCTGTATACTACTCTATAACTTTTGAAAGACTAATCGGATTGGATTGTCCTTTAGCACACATTTTGTGGGACCACAAAGACAGGTCTAGTTCACGAACCAGCTATTTTGGATGAAAAATGAAAGAAGGGGAGTGAAATTGTAAGTGCGATTTCTTGTAGCACGTAAAAATGGAAACAATTTATCCTCTTAATTTTTCCGATACAAACAAAATTGTCAGAGTTATGGTATTTTTAAAATTCAAAAATATAAAAGAAAATAAGAATTTTTAGCCAAACAAGGCAAGATATGAAAAACAGTCTGAAGAAAAAAATGTTTCTTTTTGCGAGCCCTCCAGGATGATCTTTAAAACTTTTCGAGTTTTCTCAAAAAATCGAAAATTCAAATTTGGGCGCACAAAAAATAATGGAGAATAGAAAGATTCATTTTTTGGTCAAACTATGCAATATACGAGAAATTATAAATGAACTAAAATTGTGCACCAGAAAAAGATCTACAAATTTGTTAAAATTAACTTTTTGATAGGATAAGTAGTTTTTGCTTCATTTATAAAAAAACATATAAAAAATGAAGAAAAAGAACTTTTGGACAATTGACACAAGCTTAGGAAAAATCAAATAGACACAAGTTGTTCATCAGGAAAATATTTTTAAATGTGTTATCAACTTCTTTAACAGGATATGTAGTTTTCATTTAAATCAGGAAAAATAACTATAAAGATGAAAAAATAAAATTTTTGAAAAAATCACTAAGGCGAAGACAGAAGATTGATAGAGAAAAATTGTTCACCCGCAAAATATCTGTAAATTTGTTATAATTTTTCCCATTAGACGCCTAGTTTTAGTTTCAATCGTATAAAAACGAAATTAAAAAATTGAAAAATTGAATTTCTAGAAAAACTACATGTGAAAAAAATTTGGCAACAAAACTTCTCCACCGTTTTGGACAATATTTGATCGAGTGCGTTGATCCTTGATTTATTAAAACCGATTTATAAAAGACTCGTGCCAATAAACGCAAAGAAGTGGGAAAAAAATCGATTTTATTATTTTATTTCCACATAACGCAGAATTGGAAAGTCCCATGTAGCTTAAAATTTAGGTCTAAGAATCAGCTGGCTTTTTTGAGAAAATCGAATTCCGAAATTTTTGTAAAAATGGCAAATTCCAGGTCGATTTCAATTATTTTCCAAAATGGTTAAGTCAAGTTGAAAGAACACCTAAAACTACATCAAACAACACATAGCAGCTACAAAAAAATTTTAAAAACTACGAAAATATCAGGTATTTTCATTTTTCAGTTGACCGGGAGTCATTTTCAAGGGTAACTTTGAAAGCAGCATAAATCCTGTAATTTTGGTCCAATAAAAAATAAAAAAATTCGTGTCCCCTTATTTTGCACCTAGAAAGACATATTTCAATTTGGAGACAATCGGTGACATGAGTGTCGCCAGCCTGCATGATTTGAAATGGAATCGTTCTCAAAAATGATCGACTAAAAAATGCTCATCTATCAAGGCTTGATGTTAAAAAAAAATTGAAAATTCGAATACGGATTCAAGCAATCAGTAATTGTTCAATTCTGAACACTATTATTGTAAATTGCATCCCATAATTATAAGTTTCAAGTGATAATTTCGACGGCCGCTAACAATAAGGTTCTATCTCAGCGTTCCGTGCAACAAGATAGAACCTTGTTGCACGGAACGCTGAGATAGAACCTTTTTGCATCAGGCGCGGAGATAGAACCTTTTTGAATTGCCCGATGAGATCGTACCTTTTTGAATTTTGATAAAGATAGAACCTTGTTGCTTTAGTTGCTGAGATAGAAGCTTATTGTTAGCGGCCGTCAAATTATCATTGAATTTTTGATATTCCCAATGAAAACGGTGAAATTTTTTCTATCTTTCTAATTGAATGTTTAAAGCTAAAAAGCTTAAGTTTCAACTTGATTGAAATCAATACTAACTACATCGAATTTCTGAGAAAAACAGGAAAAAATCAATTAGTTGCATTTTTAAAGAGAAGGCAAAGAAAATCGCACGACCCGAGACCTGTACTATGTTAATTGAATTTTGTCCATTAGGAAACTAAATTTTCGAACTTTGAAACTATTTTTGAATTATCCATTTTTTTGAGTCGACATTGTAAAATTTTCAACACCGCTAATGAATTCAGCATGTAATTATTTCCGAAAGGTTATATATTTAACCCCTGGAGAGATTCGATTATTGCTGAGTGTTACAAAAGCTGTGGCACGAGGTGATATCCTCACGTTCATAAAAGTTGAAGAAGCACTCTTTTGTTCATTTTTTGTTTTTGTTCCTTTTTCCGTGTTATTTTATTAATAACGATAGGTTCCGATGCCTCGATAATTGCGAGATTCGTGATTCAATTCAAATCTGCCTCTTGCATTGGAAGGCGGGTCGAATGCTAACGATCACGTGTCAGGAGCCGCATATATTCCCAGCTTGCTTTTCAGTTAGGCAGAAGTCAAACTGAGCAAACTTTAGGGCGGTTCGCGTGATTAACAGCTTACATCGTAGAACGCAAAGGCTTTGTAAATAAATTTGCATTTAAATACGCAAGTCAATTAATTAGAATTAAAACTGGTTCTTCGATCTTAAAAAGCGATAATTAGATCAATCAGAAGCTTCTTTACATCGTATTTATGCAGACTTTATTCCTGCATAATTTTTCTGCTTGTAGAATACTTTTTTTATTCTTTCTCCTACTTATCTACTATTTTTATTTCATCATTTTATTCTATCTTATTTTCAAGTCATTTTTTTCATAGTTTACTGGGATCATATTCCTTGATATACCTTTTTAGTGAGAATAGAATTGAACCCCTCCGGTTCGAATGTTAATTTCAAGGACTAATACTTTCAGAGAAATATGAGGCACATCTTTTTTTCCCTTAGCAAATATTTTAAGGTTTTAAGGTTTTTTGATTAATTGATAAAAACTAGATTTTTCTAAAAAAAAAAAATTTCACTCTTTTTTCACTTCAACTCGCGCTAACTCAGTAAATTTCCAAAATTTGTCAAGATAATTATTACTGAATTACATTTTCAAGTCTTTCAAAACTAGCTGAAGAAGAAAAATATGAATATTTTTTATTAAACAAAAAGGTTGTTAATTTTTTGCGAGGCTTTGCAAAAATCATTAATTTCAACCTTCAAGCGCTTTGTTTATCGAGCGAATTTTAAGTTATGCAAAACTTCCAGCGACAAAGTTGTTATTTGAGGTTCAAAGAAGTTTTCTGGAAATTCCCAGATCAATCGCTTTAATAGTTGAAAAACTATTAATGTTTTAAATTACAAGCTGAAGTCTTGACGCTGTCCTATGCACGTGCCTCCTTGGCTACGAACGCGTTACCGAGGACGTGAAGGTCAAATCGGATACCAAAACAAAACCAATAACCGTTGTAGTTTTCTTCTAAAATATACTATAAAAAAAGCAAAAAAGCAGAGAATGGATTATTTCTTAGAATACCTGCAAAAGTCTTATTACCTTCTCATCAGAGAAGGTATTAGATTTGTGTAAAATTTGACCCCCCAGTTTTTGTCAAATGTCCACGTTTTGAGACCCCCTGAACCCGAAAAACAGGTTTTTACGAATGTGTCTGTC
>WSXT02210727.1:0-17784 GCA_011762715.2 Neuroterus valhalla
ATCAATCAATCAATCAATCAATCAATCAATCAATCAATCAATCAATCAATCAATCAATCAATCAATCAATCAATCATTTCATCAATCAATCATTTCATCAATCAATCAATTAACTAATCAATCAATCAATCAATCTATCAATCATTATTCAGCCATCGATCATCCATCAATCAATTATTAATCAATCATCAATCAATCGTCGATTAATTATCAATCAATCATAAATTATCATCAATCAATGGATCAATTATAATCATCATACATCAATTTCACTTCAGCCCCGCTAACTTCACTTTGGCCCCGCGAATTTAACATTCGTCCTTATAGTTCTTCTGTTGCCACGTGAATGCTGTTTACAAGATATATATGCTACTTTCGCTCCCATTTTTCGGAGCAAAAGCAGGCCATTTTGGTCGAGTGTGAGAAAAAAGTTGATATTGAGATTCAAATTTCGCGCAAGAATTCGTAGAGCCACATTCAGAACATAACCTCTGAGGGTAAGTAATCGATACAGCGGAATCGAAATCGATTCAAAAAGTAGAGAGGTACGTTAAGTGGCAATTCAAAATTTTCGTACTCCTTATCCTCGTAGTTTACGTTTCATTATTTTAATAAAATAAAAAACAACACTGGGAAAAAATTTTTTACTCACCACTTTGAGTTTCGCCTGTATTTCTCGTAGTTTTCTCCTCGCAAGGACCTGTATGTGAGAGGAGACTTGCTTTCGCGTTCTCGTCTTACCGGTCCTTAGTTTGATGTAACGAGCAATCAACTCGTTGCGACCTGTAACAAGAGAAGGAATCGATCGTTGAGTCACATATCTATGCAATCGACTTGTTCGATTTTTCAACCCGGAACAGATAATTTTCTGCTCGATCGAGTCATCAATCTCTATCAGAAGTGAACGATAGTTAGATATTCGTCATTCATATTCCTCAAAATAAATCAATTAAGGGAAAAATACAATTTTACTGAACATTTATTCTTGAAAAGTAAGTTTTACATAAGCTTTGGAGAGGACTACGACGATTCCAGAATTTGAATTTCGCGCCAGAATCGTAGAGAAACAATTGAACATAACCTATAATACTCAAGTCACTGTAGCACGCAATTAAAAATTAAAATAATTAAAGGGCTCAGAAAAGGGCAAGAATAAACTTCCAGGAATTCTGGACCAGAAAAGATTAATTTATGAAAAGTATCTTATATAAGCTCCGAAGTAGAGGAAGAAGATTACAGAATTCGGATTTCGCGCCAGAATCGTAGCGCCGCAGTGTAACATAACCTCTTATACTCACGCCACGGCTGGTAAATTGTGATACGGAATTATCAGGAGGTCAATTATGTGAATATTTTGACTTTCAAGTATGAAATAACACTAATTGCAAAGGAAGAACCTTTCTTTCGAATTGAGAAGAATAATATTTCACCCTCAAATACATAACAAATTTGTAACGAACAAAAAATAATTATTCGCATAATAATTTCGTTTTACGTTATTCTAAATACCATATTAAGGCCTATTCAATTGGTGTTATCGATTGGCCCTCACTGTGCGGCCACCTTTAATCTAACCATCCAACATGAAATATTTAATAGGAGGTTATGCCTAAGTGTGTCAATGCAATTATGGCGCGAAATTTAAAATTTGAAATCTTCTTTCCCCGTTCTACCTCGAATGGTTCTGACTCCAAACTGTTTATTTAATTTGATTCGTCAAGCTAGTTGAAATTGACCCTAATTAGCGGGACTTAAGTACTAATTAACACAGGGTCAGCAGTGTACCGTGACTCGTGAGTCATGCCAGTTGGTATAAAATCGGTCTTTTTCCGACGATATCCCCGCGCCAGAAACTAGAGAGTCTTGTCGAAGAACGAGAGGCGGTAAAGGGTTTGGAAAGGCCAGTGACGTCGCGGATAAACGTAAACCGTCACGAGAGTTAGGAAGGACTTCGCCAGAGGAGAAATAATTTATTCTCAGCGGGAAATTCTCCTGCTGCTTCTTTTCGCTCTTGAATTTCTCACACTCATGAAAAAATTGGGAACAAGCCAAAATATTTCCAAGATTCAAGATTCTTCTTACCATCATCAACCTTTCACGGATCATGCACGTGTTAAAAAAACTGATGACGGTAACTGTTAATTTTCCTTTTAATATTCAAGTCTTGAGTATATATTCTGAGGGTTTTTGTGGAAATTGAACTAATTTGGGAAATTTTTTGTTGGGGATAGAAATAATTGAAAGACCGAAAAAGATCCCAAAGGTTTCATTGATTGGATCATGAAGACTATCAGAAGGAGTGCCAACGTAATGTATAAGGATTGTTCGGCACTATCGTCATGATGCTGTACGAAGATGGCCACCGCCCCCCTCCTCGCGGGAAAGGAAAATAACATAACCGGACTATCGACAGCGGCGCCACCGCACGACCGAAAATCTTGACGAAATTGCCGTACATTTTCGGGACCGCCGGCGCATCTCGTTGACACTTCTTCTCATAGTCTTCATGGGTTGGATACAAAGTAATTTTCTGTCACATTGAGTTCGAATCTACGTTGGTAGTGAGTTCATGCCTATGTATTTTACTGCCAGTGAACCTACCAATAACAAAGATATGTACTCAATACAAAAAGAGAACTCTATTTACTATGGCGCGAAATTCAAATTTTATGATGGGCACAATCAAGCCGATAGGGCTCTTAACATTTTGCCTAATGCAGACCCTTACAAAAATGAGGAAAACCTGTGTCTATTTCGTCTTCTGTAATTGAATCCCAGGATTTTTGTATCGCAATCTTCTGTCCTTCAAAATTGGATCGATTATCGGCTATTTGATCGACAGCCGAGTTGCAATTAGAGCTTAATGAATTTCAGAGATCCAGTGGCTCGTGGTGCCCTGAAATTCATTAAAAGGATCGTCCGACGAGTGGGTGGCTATATAGGGGGCGGGAGTGGGTGAGGGGGCTGATAAGTGTCGAGACGAAGGAAAGCGCCTTCAAAGGATGACTAGGAGTTCAGGGATGAGGGTGGGGGGCGGTCGGGGGCGAGTAAGGCCTCTCGACGAGAATATTAAATTTTCAGCGGGCTCGAGCCCGTTTCGTTTAATTATACGACTTGTTTCCGGACGAAATGACGTTATTCGCGCATTGGTTAATTCTGGCCGCGGAAAAGAAGTGGCGCTTCATACCAAACACTGCGATGAAATAAATAATTCCGAGCAGCACGTGCATGGGGAAAAAAAAGAAAAAAAAGGTTTTCTAGAGTAAAAAAGCCTCGGGTGACGAAATTTGCGAGGGGCATTTTTAACATTTTTTTTTACTCTGAATTATATCTTTTGAGACTTCATAGCTTTTTTTTAACTCGTTCACCGTATTTTAATTTTAGACGAGGCAGGATTTTAAATATTTTTGCTAGAGAAGTTCAAGAAGTTGAAGAAGGTCAATCAGCCCTTGAAAGAATCTCGTAGAAGAAGAAAGATACTAAAGGATTTCGAAGATTCTGTAGAATACACTTCAAAGTTCATATTTCGCGCCAGAATTCCAGGACCACAATTAGACATAACTTCGAATGTCGTAAACATTATGTCACGAAATTTGAATTTTCTTCCTTCTAGAACACTAAATTTGAATGGAGTGTCGAAATGAAGCAGTTATCAGTAATGAGGCGATATGGAAGTAATAAAAATTAGTGCGGTAATCGAATTTTCCGAACAATATGAAGTCACGGAGAAAATTCGTCCAAACGCAATGTCCAAGCTAGAATCTCCATTTGCGATTGCCGTAAGCGTACGGTTAAGGTTATTTCAATTACGTCACATTTGATGTTGCTTGGCGCCCGTTTTATGGTCATACCCATAAACCTTAACGGCTGTGAAATCTAAGCAGCGATAAGCTTGCGCGTAGAATACCGTTTATTACTCGATCCACCATTGCCGTCAGGGAATCAATTCATTCGCACGTATCGATACCATACCCTGGAGCCAATTTCAACCCTTAATGACGATTTGAGAATTTTACGAGAATTCCTATGAGGATGATCAACATTTACGACTGAGTTTATAACTACAAACATTTATGTCTCAAAGGTTTTAGAATTATTAATTGAACACTTTTATTTGAGAACGTCCATGAATCTACCCTCAAAAGCCGAGCGTGATTGATAAACGCTTCCTTTAGAATAATATCTAAATGTAAGAAGATAGAGAGTTTCTCTTAATAAAAGATTCATGATGAGCAGATTTTTTTCAGATGATGTAAATTTGCATGAGAATACATTTGAGTGGTCTGCGAAGGGAGATATTGAATATCAGAGGGAGTGTTGGACGTAAATGTGCATGAACGATCGCAAGGATCGGCATTGAATGCGAGAGGGCACCGATGGATGCGATGGCCGACGAGCAATCAACGTAAATCACTTGGTTGATGCTCAATTTAACAAGAAGGGCTATTATGATCGTGGTCCCGAGTAACGAGCCCAGGGAGCGACTCGCGACTCCCAACGATAAATGCGAATCTCGATATCAAGACGATTCTCTTTTCGATAATGAAATTTTCCTTATCTCTCCATCTTCACTTATAACGGTTTCGGAACGCTTTACGAGCGTCATTTAACGTTATTCATCCAAGACAAATAACAAGCAACCCTACTACACAAAAGTTTGAATTCAAATTTGGCGGCAAAATTAGGCTAAGAGCAGATGTCGCCACTCTTTTCGGCTTTATGGAACGTATCTTTTCTAGCACTTTCTGTTACTCATGGCGAACAGCTGTTTAAGCATGCGATGTCTTTTCTCAGTATTTTGTGTCCAACCAACGGTCCTATATACAGGTCCCAAAACTCTCGAGAGTAGGGGAACCACGGTTCATTAAGCGACTAGTGACGTTAGGAAATGCCAGGGAAGGCGCCGTAGATAAGTTCCTGAACCCTCTGTAACAAACTACTCATCGCAGCGCCTCCCGGCTCAGCGGCACTCAGGAGAAACAAGCAGACTTCAGCAATGGTGGTACCCCCACTCCTGGGAGTTTCGGGACCTGTATATAAGACCGTGATCCAGCCAAGGGGTACCTTCTAATAACAATGAAATTCGTGGTACAAAGTAAATTTTGCCGCATTAAGCTCAAATCTTCGTTAATACTGAGTTCATGCCTATGTATATCCCTGCTCATAAACCTACTAATAAAATAGATATATACTCGACGCGGAAGAGTTAATCCGTATGAATAATTTTATCTCAATGAAAAGGTAAACTTTTAGAGGTTATCTTTAGGTACAGATCTAGCATTGCGGCACCTAATTTTGATTTACAATCGATGGTTCAATAACAGTTGAACGTTAATTCTCTGCAAGGTGCTTTACACCTTCTTTAATATTACTGATCGTCAACTTTTATGAACTTCCTAGTCGATACACAACCTCAAACTCAAAGATTCACATTGACAATTTAAATTCTGCCCCTTCTTTGTCTCTGAAAAATTTTGAGTGTTCGAAATGCAGAACAAGTCGGACACGGTGACCCCCTCAAAACCCTCCACCCGCCTAAAGTTCTCATCGCTTCCGAAGCGCCATTCCATCCATCTTCCTTTCTTTCCATTTTCTTGGAAAAGCCCTCTCGTATCCAACATCACCAACGCCAACCCCCACATCAAGCCCGGTCCCTCTTTCCCTCTGCCCTGTAAACTCCCAAGGAACACCCCCGAACCTGGGTAACCCTCTGCTCTCGGCTTTTCTCCTATCCCCTCGCTCCGCTCACTAATTGCACATTCTTCGCATAGTTTCGCCACCCTCCGGGGTTGTAGTCAACTCCCCTACCCCCGAACCACCCTGAAAATCCAGGCTTCATCGCTACCCTACGAACCAACCCTTCCCCCCATTTCACCCTACATCGGCCCACAAACTCAACTCCGTTCAGCCGTCTCTCTTCCTCGTTCTACTTCACTTCTTCTCACACTCCTCACTACATTGCCCTTTCCACCACCCAGGAGCGTAGTTCGAAATATCTAGAAAGGATGTTCGGTTTTCAAGATATGCTGAGTTTGTATACAGCTAGATTATAATATCAAAACTCCAAGAGCTCTCTTGAGAGTTTTTTTAACACTCAAACTTTTAAACAATCAATTCAGCACTCAAAAGACGTTTTAATTTAGGGGTACCATGAAAAAACTTGTGTGTTTCAATCTTGAGGTCTTCCATCGAACGAGAAGCCAATATAGGGGAGAAACATGATCACAAACATCTATCAAAATACGTAATAAAAAGGCATTCCGATTTTAGAATGAAATTTACCTACTTGAGCTTATTTATCCAAACGCGCAAAACTTCTGGAAGTTTAAATTTCGCGCCAAAAAGAAATTTAAATGTGAGGTTGAGTTTTAACATAACACTTAGATTCTGGCAGGGCAAAATATCTGTCTTGCTATTTTCCATTGAAAATGATTTTCCACTCCATTAATTTAGCGGAAGTTTTTCATTACTTTGGTTCAGGACCCTTTACAGCTAATCGCGAGCTGCCCTTCAACCCTATCGAGAGCAATTTTCAGAAAATCCTACAATTTGCAATCTCGCACAAAAAACAGGTTCCGTGTTCAAGAGCCACTCTGAGAAAATCTCTGCAATCCGGTATTGTACAAATTGGCCTTCTAATCGATTAAATTGCACGGAGATTCGTCAGAATCGTTCACGGTGGATTAATCCTAAATGCACGACTCCAATTTTCAACAATTACTCACAGTTCATTTGATCTTTCATTTAGACTATATCTTATTATTTTCCTCAATATTGAGCAGATAAATTCTTTTTGCAGACTTTAGATAGGGTAAAAAATGTCAGAAAAAAGGATCAGAGAGTAAAAGTCTTCCGCTCATGCTTTCCTCTGGTCGCACTCTGCAAGTTCTTTATTGGTCGACGTTGTTCGTCTTTCGGTTGGAGAGATTGTCTCCAAAACCTACAGCTTGGAATAACCTCGTAAAACGCGTCGCGAAATGGGAAGAGATTAAAGCGACGGCTTCGGGAACGCGGGAGTGTATATTCGTAGATTTACGAGGACGATAAACGGGATTACGCGTTCCGTAAACCTTGAACGATCATTCGAGTAAGTCGCATAGGTACGTGAAGGCGTTCTCTTCCACAGCATTTCCTGTATTTTCTCTTCCGATTTTTCAATGAATACTTGTTGCAGTCTAAATTTTATTCCAGGATAGACTTGAAGCGATTTGAATTTCGCGCCATAATCGTAGTGTCACGCTCCGAAATAACCTGGAATCAGACTGGAAACACAAAATTCAGAGCAGATGCTGCCACTTCTTTTGGCTCTTTAGGACGCATGTTTTCGATAATTTTCTTTTGTTCATGGCAAACTTGATGATCAGCTATAAGGTACTCCACGTCATGACGTCACTGACTCAGTGATCAGACATCTTGGATTTTCTGAACTCAACCTAATAAAGCTGGACACCATGAATAATATCGACTGCTAGAAAACTTACACTCCCAAGGAACCAAACGGAGAAGCCGAATTTCAAGACGCTTATAGCGCGGAATTTGAATTGGGAATTGCCTTCAATTGGTTTTAGAGAGAAGGTGATCGTACTTCAAAGATTCTTTTCAGAAATCGACCTTGGTATTGTAATTGAAATCTGGTATGAAAAAAATGGGAATGAGAAAAGTAATTTTAAGTGGAAGGAGCCAGCGTCGTAAATTAATATTCATTACGTCGAAATTGACAGAGCAAGGCGCTTGGCTGCGCAAATATGAAACAACGCTTCTTTGCTACCATTCTTGCGCTAATTAAAATACCTAGCTGGCTTCTGCTGGTAAAAGGCGAGCCTCAGGAATGACGGCCCGTCTCGAAACTTTCCCGGAAAGATAGAAGTCTAGACTGTCACTTCCGAGCACTCTGAGGCTTTCTTCTCCACCCAGAAACTTCTTCTTTTTCAAACCAGACTTCAGTTTTTAATCAAAAGCTGAACACACGTCAGAATTTCGAATCAATCTTTTTTCATTCGATTTTTCGAATAAAGTTCCTGAGATTATAGATTATTATTATTGAGGTTTTTTCTCAAGCGTGTTTATGAGATTTCGGCGCGAAATTCGAATCCAGATAGAAACTCTTCTCGCTCTAAACGCTACAGGCTATTTCTGATCAGACAAGGTTAGCGCGAGTGGAATTTAGGAAGAATTTTATCTTAAAAAGGGGTGTTAATTGATGAGTGACCTCTTGAAATGGTACTCGAGTTTATTTTGTGGAGCAGACTCAGGACATTTCACTCTCTGTGTTCGAGTGGGACTCGCTTCCCCTCTGCTACCTATTACGTTCGAGTTTAATTAAACTTCGCGAGATGTCAAAGGACTCGCCATGTCGGCAAGACGGACAATGCGGACACAGATTATTACATCGCCCTCGTCCTGTCCCGAGCTCTGGATATCCGGGCGACCTACGTCAGAGATAGGTTCTCTTATGTGATAAATTTCTCTGCGTGTGTAATGTGAGTTACGTCTGTTTATTGCTCGCCTCTACTCAACTTTTGTACGTGTGTGCGTTTACCTACGAGGATCCTTAGCTGAGAATGTGGCATGCACAAAGCATTACTGACCTCGTCAGTCCGTTGTTGAATAGAAGCCTCGGAGATGAGAAACCGAAGCGAATCGGATTTTATGATATCGGGAATTTAAGGGTCGCATCTCGCCCGGAGGGAAAAAGAAATCCATGCATTTTGAATTGCGCGCCACGGAGAATCCAAGGGACAGGCTCAGGCACCTCCAAATCCGAACTTCCTATAGCGCGAAATTGGAAATTGAGTAGTGTAAATTGAATACCATTAATCCAAGTAGAATATCTCAAACTGCTCAGAACAGATTTATAACTTCATGAGAAAATTTGATTTTTTTTTCGGGAAGAGACTGGAATTTCTTAAAGATATAATTGTTTTCTACGATATCAGGAGTACGAGGGCCTAATCTCTTTCACAAAAGGAATAGGAAATCTTGCAATTTGGATGTCACGCCACGAGAAATTCTAGGTACGCGCTTACACATAACCTCGAATCCTAGGTTATTATAGCGCGAAATTTGATATTGAGTTAATTGCAATGCAGTCATCCAAGTAGAAAACTTCGATATGGCCAGACCGGAATATAACTCTATGAGACAATTTGATTTGGTTTTTTTTTTTTTTTGGAGAAGGGCTGAAATTCGTAGGAAATTCGGAGGGTTGAATTTCTCGACGATAAATTTGTATCAGTTCGAGGGGAGGCTGAAAGGTCCACAGTGTCGTATCAATGCCCATAATTTCACGCTCCGGCGACGTCGTGGCGTCGGATTATTGGAACAGATATCGAGCTCGGAAGCGAGGCGGAAATCGGTGTCTGGAACAGATCCTTACGACCAATACCAATGTCCTGGGGGACCTTGGCCATCGGAGAAGGTGAAAAGCGCGGGTAAAACTGTTCCTGAGCATTTTCCCTATTCTGAGTTGGAAAAGAGTTTTTTTTCAAAGTTGGAGGAGTTCGAAATTGATGGAAGAAAAATTTTTAAATGACAAGTATGCTACAGCCTAATTCACTTGAAAATCGTGAAAAAATCCATAAAATTCAGTTGATTCTAAGCGCTTCATCCAGAATCGAGAGGACTCTTTTCAGAATAGGTATTGGTAATTTAAAGTTGCAATGCGAGACCTGATGGCCATCTAACGGACTAACCAACACGGCTGCCTATAGGATACACATGGCATTGTTTACATGCAAGTTGCACTTAAGTAACGCGATAATAGTCAATTTTGTGTTAGATTAATCAGTTAGAAGTACATAAGAAGTTTACTTAGTTAATATAAAATCTTAAAAATGGAATTCTCCTGGAACCATAGAAAGGGAAACGATATTCGCAAAGGCTAATGCTAATCATATGCAAGCCGAATCCCACAGGCATCCATGTTTTGTTTTGATACAGCAGCGCCTCTTTACCAGCGGTAGATGTTTTCTTTGACAATTGGAAGGCCATACGTTCAAAAAAATTTCCAGGAAAGCCACTTCGTATTCTAAGAACCACCCTGCACTATTTCCAGTCATTTTTCTTTCCCGAATTTTCCAAATAGAAAGTGTCTTCTAGTTCAAATCAATTGGTCCTTTATAGTGGAAAGAAATCGTCCTAGTAAGGTTTGAAATAAATAGAAAAAGATTTCGTAATTTGAATTTCGCGCCTCAAAAATTGGAAGCCCACCTTTGACCCTAACCTATTATGGCATAATTCTCGTTTGAATTTGAATTCAAAGAACAGCTAAAGAACTGAAGATGAATTCAAAAGAGTTTCAGGAAACTTGGGGTGGCTCCAAAAGTGAATGACGCGTTGGAATAAAGTAATTGGTCCCTCAAGGAGTGATCATACTCGAAATCGACTACTGATTTTTTTTTCAATTTTGTTCAATTTTAGAAGAGAGCAAGTTTGAAAATATCACTAGGAGAATCGTGAGCAAGGTCTTAAGGCGAACGTTGACGTCTACTCGTACTTACGGAAGAAATTCGCTCCTTCCTTTTCCCTTTTGCGGAGGAAGAACGGGGTAGTCGCGGAGAAATTCAATATTTGCATGTCCGTGCCATGTAGAGTCCACGGTACAATCTTCCGTGCGACGGGGAAGTATTCCGGAGAGAGAGAAACTTGGGAACTTGGAAGAGGGCTCCGGGGGTGGCAAGACAGAAGATGTGAATGGGGGGCCGGAGGCGGGAGGAGTAGTGTCCAGTTATTGACCGGCGGAAGGAGGGTGTCACGTCTCAGTGCCTCCAGGGACCGTCGCTTTCGTTCCACATAATGTCGACTCCGTCGCCTTCTTCGGCCCCAGATCTCGCCCCCGATCCCATCTTCACTTCCCAATCACGCAACAGAAAATCCACCCTTCAAATCGTTCACAAAAGCCACTTTGCAGTTTCAGTGAGGTTGAAAGAGGGGAAAGAGGATGGTGAAATTTGAATATCGCGCCACAAAAATAGTAAGGCCACACTTTTACATAAACTCAGGAGATCATGTGTTGTCAAGGACCCGAATATGAAGCCTTTTAATTCAAGTCATACAATAATCTTTAGTTGAGAGAGGATGCCCTTAGTAGGTTTGAAAGGGGAAAAAAGATTTTGAAATTTGAATTTCGCGCCAAAAAATCGTGAGGCCACAGTTGTACATAACCTTCAACACCATCTTTCTGGAGCAACATCATGAATTTCGCGGTAAATAAAAAAAAAACAGATCTTTTCAGAATAAGAATCAGAACAGCATACGTTTTAAGGAAAGCCGGACGATTTGTAAATAATAAAAGAATCCCTTGATGCTTTCTCTGATTTTAGGAAGGATTACTTCGGATTCGATGGAAAGCTTTTTGCTCATCCCTATGGTTCTGCGACTCAACTAACGTTCCCGCATGTCGAAACACCGCAGATTTTCCCTCCGTGCGTGTTTGTCACCGGACGTACAAATATTGAATTTTCCTCCTTTACCATTCCATGCAAGGAAGTGAGGGTGAATTTTCACACTAGGGGGTAAACGCTTTCTATTCTCAGACACAAGCATTTTACAGCTAAACGCCTTTCCAACTCTATTTTTTTCATCCTCAATTTGCCGACTTTTGAGAATGGAATATCAGATTCAACTTTTGCGCCAAAAATAAAGTCAAAAACAGAGGTTACATTCAAGTGTAGGCTACTGTTTTTTGGCGAAAAAGTGGAATCGCGAAATTCCTGCTTATCCGTAAAGCCTTTACCTTCCTTTCTGCGAAATGCTTAGGATTATAAAATTTCATCAAGGAGTATTTGCAAGAAAATAATTCATGCCGTCGCTGAATATTAATTCGAGTGCTCGACAGCGGCGCCTTGTAAAAATATGGTCTCTTACATCTGTTTTCAAAGGATCAAAGGGTGCCAAGCAGAGAAGGAGAATGTTAGATTAAGTAGCTACTATGAACATAAGCTTGAACTGCTTCAGGATGTTTCTACTCAGCTACATTAGAACTTCTAAAGGAACTTATAGACGCATAAATCCTCTCCAAACATATAAGGAAACAAGTAAAATGAATTATTTTGGCATTGAAATACTGTTATTCTCATTCCCTGACTCCAAGAATCTTTTCTGAATACCTATTTTCGAACTAGGCGCTCCGGAAATTGATGAAGTTTGAATTTCGTGCGTAAATGGCTTTATTGCGAGTTTATGTGTGGTCATCTCAACATTGTAAAAACTTGGGAATAAATTTTGTTGCAGGTAGAATCTGAACGGTGTTTAATCTAGCGTGGAACTTTAGGTATGAAAAGCCAACTATGAACTATAGATGATGTGTTATTTGCATTATGTAGAACAACGGCCCTTTATTAGGGTAAAATAAGTGGGAGTGTGTCATTCTTTTTTTATCGGGTTTGGAATCAAGATGGCGGCATGATTATTTCCGCTTGATAGCGGGCCCTCAGACACTGATCTATATTATACTCTGGATACTGGATGTCATCAGAAATGTGGGCCCGATCTGTATTATACCCTGTATGGTGGACGTCACAATGCTGGCCGAGTTGAGCCCGTAAATTTGAGTATGTTCTTGACTCAGCTGCTTTATAAGGCATCGAAAAATGTCTGCGTTTTACGCTGAAAACGCATGTCTATCTTCTATCCAGGGTATAATAAAGATCAGTGGTTGTAATACATACCACGTAAGAAGATCGTCTGCTTCGTTGCATGCAGGCTACTTGCATGTATAGAATTGTGGCCTCACATTACAACGTGCAAATAACGCGCCTCGCAATGTCTATAGACTATGGCGTATGACCGACAAAGGTGTCAAAATAAAACTCTGTACCCCGAGCAGTAGGCATTTTGAGTTGTGACGTCAGCTGGCAAGATACTAGAACTGCATTGTTTGTCGCTGAAAGATCCGACATTTTGGATTTCCCAAACTCTTTCTCGAATGCCCCATTACGCACGACATCCAAAACTCAGAACAGATGACGCAACTCCTTATGGCTTTTCTGGCAGCACCATTTTTGTAATTTCGTATAGTTTATGGCTATAGTCGGCGCATGCGTGGGAAAATAACCCCGATGCACATGCCGAAAATTTCAGTAACAGCTGATCTTCATGAACGATGAAATGCTTGAGGCACCGTCTGCTGGGAAGTTTATGTGTCCACCCTCATGCTGGCGCTGCATTCAAGTTTCTCAATCTTTTAATGTGATATGAATTAACTGAGGGAAAGTATCGAACAGACATTCTTATCGTTTGGAGTTTTAGTAAATCGGATTTATTAACACGTTGCGTCGGTGACAAGATCCGTAAACATATATAGTGGTTGGAGTGCACCTAGTTGACATTTAACAATGCACTTTTCTCGTACGGGCGCACTATCAATATCGGTTTGTTGCACGCTATGGTTGGGTGGGTGCTGATGCTAGAAGCGATATATCTGAATTAATATGTTCGAAGGCGACACATTTAGCAGTAACCCACACGCACCTGTGATTTCGATCGCAGGTGAAAATTCCCAATAGGAGTCGAAAAATTCTTCTACGGTGGATATTTAAATTGGAATTTCGCGCCAGAATTAAGGGCCAAAGAAAAGTACAAATCTCATCTGACACAGATTTATTTTTACCCTCAGCATTAAGCCATCTTGGGGTTTACCTACTCAACTTAAAGTGCCTCATCAAAATTATGGCGCGAAATTCAAATTACTCGTTTTTCTTCAGAAGTTACAGTAACTGTATTCCACAACTTCGAAGACTTTACATGAACTTTCGGATGCCTCGAAGAGCTTTTTTCTCGAAACATCATCTGAAATCTTAAAAGAAAAATTGTGAGAATAAGGGATCTTTTAGGCGGATAGGGAGGATTGCCGCCAAGAAGTCGGCATCGCGTCGGGGCGTTATTGCTTCGGTGGCGAGTCCATGGTTGACTATGGTGAATGGTGTTGGTAGCAGGCAATATCAAGTCGGTCACGTAGACTGACCTCAGCAGAGTAATAACGACGCGGTACGAGACGCATCCGCCATAAGCAACCACAAAAGTAGATTCTAAAGGATTTCAGCGCCTCTTTTATTTTTAATTAGATTATATAAAAAATTTATTACATTTCCAAATACAGACCTTGCGACCCCCGAATAAGGATTTTTATCTTTTAAGGTCTCCAGGAGAGGCTTTTTGTGATCAAATTTTATAGGATGCCAAACTTAAAGAGCAGAAAGCGAAAATTATGGTTGATTCAAGTCCTTTGATCCGAAAAATGAGATCATTTGAGGAAAAAGTTATTGAAGTCCTGTCGCAATAGAAGAGAATCAGAAGCCCTGATAATCACTGAAAGGGGAAGCAGTAGAGATAAAAAGCAGAAGGGGTCAAGGAAGATGAATAAGAAGGCTAGAAAAATACATGGATAGGAAAAATTTTAGCTATATTAGAAGAGTGAGGAAAGAAGTAAAAGGAGCAGTGTATTAGGAGAAGAATGAGGAGAGTAAATTTAGATAATAAAAAGAAGAGTCATAGGGGGATGTATGAGGTGGATGTATAAGAGAAAAAAGAGAGAAGGACAGCAAGAGAATAAACGCAAATTATAGGAAAGGAGGGCTTACGAGAATGGATAGAGGTGGGGAGAGCTTAAGGAGTCGGAAAAAGTATGAGGTGGTGCGAAAAAAGAAAGTATAAGTGGAAAGGAAAGGAGAAGAACACTTTTCAAGTTCCGAAGAGAAATTAGAGAAGTTTGGAAGTGGGTGAAGAGAGAAGAGGATTAGTGGTCAGAAGTTGGAGAAATCGTAGGTGGCGAAAATAGTGGTCGACACTTGGTTGAAGTGGAAGCAATAAATTCGATTACGTGAGCTGGTTTTTTGACGTAAACGGAACTGGCAGTGGTGGTTGTCGCCTCCGATGGAAACAAAGGATAACGAGGCGCGAAGATGGCTTAACGCGATTGCCCATCGATCCTTTGGAAACTTATTTCATCCGACCTTGCGCTTCGTTGCTCACACCGAGAGCCAATAAACGATCACCCTTTCCCCAGAATTAAAGATCTCAAGGCAATTTACCTTCGCATCTCTCCAAACTGGCATTCGCCTTTTTTTGCAACTTCGACCCTTCCGATCCCTCGTTTCTCTCAATCGCTTTTCGCTACGTCTTCCGACTTTGCCCCGCATCTCTACTTTATGTCTTTCTGACTTGCAATTAAATCAACCGGAAACTTTGCCCTGCTCGAATCTTTTCCACTTCCTTCTTTAGAGAGATTATTTTTTCAACCAGATTCAGTAAAGGATTTCTCCTACAATAATACACTGTAGATTCAATTGCAATTTTGCGCCAGAATTGGGTTGGAATTGGGGGTTATGTTTGAGTGTGTCATGCAAAACTCTTGGCGCGAAATTCAAATCTTAAGTGTTTGTTTTTGAACGCCTTGGACTGTTCAGGATTGCGGAACAAAGATTTGAAATGGATATAAATAGTAGTTCATCGATCCTTCAACAGAACTTGTCCCTCTCTTCTTCCCTTCGTTTTTTGAGTGGTATTGAGGGAAATTAATATATCCAGTCGTTCCAGGCGTATTAGCAGGATAACCAGGCGATTTGCAATAATATTATTCGTCCTGGTGGAATTATGGCTCTGGTAATGGCAACTCGAGGTTGGCTGATCTCAGAGAATCCCACTGCCTATCCTTCTTGGAACGCACACATTCTGAGTAGCTGTATAAATTATACAATATATGTATATAAGTATATAAGCAAGTACCGCCCCGGGAGGTACTTAGTTCGCGCACAGGTACACAGCCCAGAGTTCACGTAGTCGTACTTCTGTGATCGTAAGTAGCTTCTCTGTGGTAGCAAGAGATATATTAATACTCCTGCGTATATGCACCGGGGTTAAATAAATTCCCTCAAATAAAAATAAACCCCTAGGCCTGCTTCCTGCTCCCAAGGAAGTCGACTTAACTATTTAATTATTCCAATTCCACTGCTATTAATACCAACGTTAGTGTATTTAACGATCTATTGAAAAGTTTCGACATCTTTCAACGCCAGAAATAATTGATAATACCTATAAACTTCTGACATTCTGATCAATTAAAATAGAGGGCTCGGACTTACTCCAGAGTTTTATCATTCTTCTACTCCACTAGTTTTTTTCATCTTCCATATCCATTCTTCGCCTTGTCTCTCCTCCACTAACATTTTTTCAAAATTCTCTTGCCATCTTTTCCTTGCCTCCTCGCCTCTAATACAACCATCCCATACCATCCTATGTTTCTCCTTAAAAATTATTTACTCCATTTTCAAGTCTCCATTAATTCATTCTTGTCCGCTTCTTCCGTTCCCATCCGCTTCCCCAATAGTTTGGCAATCCTCTTCTTATCAATTTATTAATTGTGTCTGTATCCCCTTCCCCCCACTCCTCATCAATTTTTTCATTTTCTCATAATATCTATTCCGTTCTTATCCTATCCCTCGATCTGTAAGAAACTTCCTCCTTTCTTCTTCAGAACGCGTCAACTCTACGGATCTCTTTCATCTCCCTTTCAGCGACTATTAACACTTTCTTTCTACCTTCCCTATCTTTCCCTCCCTTATTCCCGAGCTTTGTAATCAAGCCCGCTATTCCTTCCTCACTGTCTGACAACTGTTTCAAATCTGAAATGAATATTAAAGAAGAGCAGTAGAAAGGATCCTACCTTACAACCCTAGCCATCCAAAAACTATTCCCTATTTGTTGTCCTACCTTAATCTTACTTTTTCTCTCTGAAGCCTTACGCATTGGTCTTATACCCCTTTTCTCGCTCCCCATCCTTCTATTTATAATATGATTTAACACATTCATATTTTCTATCACTCCCATACCTACCCTGAATTCTGTCTGATTCGATGACATTACCTCTTTTTTCTCTATTTCTTTAATAAATCTCTCGGATAAAATTATAACATATATTTTTCATGATGTTCGGATCAACGTCACCTTCCCATAACCTTCAACTCCTTTCCCTTGTCCAAACCCTTCCATTTTCAGATCCAACCATCCATTCTCCTTACCCCCTTCCCTTCCTTCTGTTATTTTCTTCTCCTCTTCTTCTAACAGTTCAATAAAATATTTTTTCCATCCCACCATATCAATCTGCTGATAACTCTTTTCCCTATTTTTCTCTTCCTTTATACTACTTTATACTACTTGTCATACTTATTTCTCCGCAATAACCTTTCCTACCTTATTCTCAAACTATTTGTTCTCTATCTATTTCTTAAAAACATAACCCATCATACTTTCCCTTCTTTATTCTGTATTTCTTCTGCACTGCTCTTCCCGTTTTTGCATTCTCTTTATTTCTTTCTAACTCCCCCTCCCCTCTTAAATTCTTGATCCTAGGGGCCACTTTGCTGACTTCTTTCTTAATTATACCCTCTAATATTCTGTTTACCTTCCCTATCACTAAACAAACCTCCTCGCTTACACCTTACTTTCTCATTTCCATAATTTTTATTTTTTCCTAAAATTCTACTTTTTTATCGCTTTATCGTCAGTAACCAAATAACCCCCCCCCCCCCTTACATTCCCCTTACTCTCCCTCATTATCTCCCTCTATGTTCCCATTTAGGATAATATAACACGAACTCCTCTAATCTTGTCAGTAGTTTCCTTCACCTCCCAATCGCTACACTGTGGTTGAAATTCCTCTTAGTCCTATCCCCTTATTTCTATCCTTCCTTTCTTTCGATTAACGCCCTTGACTTATTCCTCCCATAGCTCTGCCCTTCTCATCTGTTTCCTCTACCTTTTTCACCTCCCATCCGTATCCTTTCAATA
>WSXT02210738.1:0-17784 GCA_011762715.2 Neuroterus valhalla
TTCTGGATACAAATTTTAAAAATATAGAGAAATGGTCAGAGTAATGGCATTTTCGAAATTCCAAAATTTTAACAAAACTAAAAATTTTTAGCCACACAAAGTGAGATATGAAAAAAAATTAAATGAGAAAAAATATTTCATTATCGGAGGCCTACAAGATGATCTTTACAACTTTCTGACTTGCCTCAAAGGATCAAAAATTCAAATTTGGTCGCAGAAAATGTAATGAAAAATACAAAGTTTTATTTCTTGGTCAAACTATGAGAGATACGGGAAAACAGAGTAGAACAAAAATCATGCAAACAATAAAGATCTACAAATTTGGTAAAATCTACTTTTTGAGTAGTTGAGTAATTCTTTCTTCATTTATAAAAAACCATATTTAAAATGAAGAAATGGAATCTACGGACAATCGACATAAGCTCTGGGAAAAACAAATACATCCAAATTCTTTACCAGAAAAATATCTTTAAATATGTAATCATTTTTCCCATTGGACGCGAAGTTTTTGTTTCAATTGTGAAAAATAAAATAAAACATCAAAAAATTAAATTTCCAGAAAAAGTGCACAACAAATGAAAAAATGGAGCAACAAAACTTCTTTACCGTTCTGGAAAAACTTTGATCAAGTGCGCAGCACGAGACACGCGATGAGAATGTATTCGTTTAAGCCGGAGAAGCTTTCACAAAAAAAATTAAAATCATCAAATTAAAGTAGTTGACATTTTGCTTGCTTTTGCGAAGCGCGAGATCCGACAGTCGCGCGCCGCAGGCACGCCGAAATTTACGAGCGAAGCGCGCGATGAGATTGTGCTCCCGCAGCGTGCAGATTTTATGTTATAAGAATACATCATCGCACGATAGATTCATTATAATTTCATAAATTACCATAAATTTTATGAATTACCACAAATTGTGTAATCATCAAAAATTTAATAAATCCCCATGAAGGTCATAAGTTCCCAAAAACTCCCACAAATTTAATACATTCTCTTACATTTCATGAATTACAATGAATATCATTTATAACCACGAATTAAATGAATTTCACGAATTTTTGTCGAATTCATGGATCACCAACAATTTTTTCCAATCCCATTAAATTGCTTAATCTAGAAAAATGTCATTTATATTAATATATTAGTTACTAATATTTTCCTCAAAACTCCTATATAATCCTAATCCTCTGATGTTACTCAATTACTTGACTAGTTTTTAAACACGTATTTTCTTTTTCGATTTATTAGTAAATTCTGGAAATTGGTAAAGTTGTCACTAGTTGAAGTGAAAGAGGAGATTGATTTTTGATTTTAGGAAAAACTAGTTTCATATCAATTTCGGGTACGGTAAAAGATATAAAATATATTTTCCGGAAAGAAAAAGATGCGCAATGCAATTTTGTATAGAATTGTACTCGTAAGAATTGAAAATTCGGGACCTCAATATCGAATGGCCAGGGTTCACCCTGTTTTCTTAAAAATAATTTCTCGTGCCCCCCCCTGTAATGATCCGGCAGCTCAATTGACATGCCAGCTCTGACGCGAAAGAGATAGAGGATCACAAGCACGAGTGTGAAAGAGAAATTTCGGAGGAACAGCTATCCTTGTCTCGCCACAGCGAGCGAGCACAGGTGCGAAAGGGACGGATCGAACTGGGAACATTCTGAAAACTCTCGATTTCAGTTCGATATATTTAATCAAGCATCATCGGGCTCATCAAGATAAGGTATAAATGCCCGGATATATAATTTAAACCCTTGCAATAAGCACGTTAAATGTTTGGTCGTGGCAAAGGCTGCGTTCAATTTATGTAAGCAAATGAAAAACGCGTTTCCGTAATTCTGAACATTTTTGTGTCTGTCTGTTATCGTTTTCGTCGTTGTCGTCGTCGTCATCGTCGTCGTCGTGTTCGTCTGTATACTCCTCATAATTTAAAAAAAAAAAAAAAAAATGTCAGAGTTGTGGCATTTCCAATATTCAAAAATATAAACAAAAATTAGAATTTTTGCCAAATCACGCAAGATCAAAAAAAAGTCAGAAGGAAAAAAGTTTTTTCTTGTGAGCCGTACAAGATTTTTAATACAACTTTTTGAATTTCCTCAGAAAATCGAAAATTCCAATTTCGATCGCACGCGTCTTTCGGATCTCGCGCTCGGCTTTTGTACCTTCCTACAGTTGTATATAGAGCTTGTGAAACTCAAAAGCGAAATGTCGACTATTTCAATTTGATGATCGTAAATTCTCTTTTGTGAAAGCTTCTCTGGCTTCAAGGAATACATTCTCATCGCGTATCTTGAGCTGCGCACTCGATCAAAGTTTGTCCTAAGCAGTAAATTTTTTAATTTTATTTTTCACGATTAAATTAATTTATTGTTTTTCATAAATGAAGCAAAAACTACTTGTCCTATCAAAAAATAAATTTCACCAAATTTTTAGAACTTTTTCTGGTGCACAAGTTTAGTTGATTTATATATTCCCGTACCTTGCATAGTTTGACCAAAAAATGAATCTTCCTATTTTTCATTACTCTTTGTGCGACTGGGATTTGATTTCTCGGTTTTTCGAGAAAACTCGAAAAGTTGTAAAGATCATCTTGGAGGGCTCACAAAAAGAAAAAATTTTTTTCTTCGAACTTTTTTCATATCTCGCGTTGTTTGGCTAAAAATTGTCATTTTTGTTTATATTTTCGAATTTCGAAAATGCCACAACTCTGACAATTTTGTTTTTACCAAGAAAAATCAAGAAGATGAATTGTTTCACTTTTCACCTGCTGCAATAAACGTTACTAACAATTTTTGAGTCTTAGAAAAAGAAGTCCAGAAAAATTTTCAAAATGCTCCCCCTCTATGATTTTTCATCCAAAATATCTGGTTCACGAACTCGACTTGTCTTTTTAGTCCCTCAAAATGTGTGCCAAAGGGCAATTCAGTCCGATTAGTGTTTCAAAAGTTATAGAGTATATAGACACCAACGACGACGACGACGATAACAGACAGACCGACGCAAAGTAAAAACTACTTTTTCGGAATCAGGAGATCTCGAAACGTGGAAATTTCATAAGTTCCATGAAAGTCAATTTTCTCATAAAACCGATACCTTCTCATTATGATGAGAATGTAATCATCTGTGGACTCGGTAATTTTCGAATAAATAATCATAATCGATCGTACTTTTGCACACGTTCCCGGGGACCAAAAAGACAGGTCAAGTTCGTTACCCAGCTATTTTGGACAAATAATTAGAGGCAGGAGCATTTTGGAAATTTTTTTTTCCTTTTTTTTCCAAGACTCAAAAATGGTGAGTACGGCTTCTTGTAGTAGGTAAAAATTGAAACAATTTATCCTCATAATTTTTTTTTTATAAAAACAAAAATGTTAGAGTTGTGGCATTTTCAGAATTCAAAAATGTAAACGAAAATGAGAATTTTCATCTAAATCACGTAAGATTGAAAAAAAAAAGTCAAAAGGATAAAAGTTTTCTTCTTGGCAGCCGTATACAAGATCGTTACTACAACTTTTGAAATTTTCTCGAAAAATCGAAAACATCTACAAATTTTGTTTGACTTTTCTTCTCATGAGATGCATAGTTTTTGTATCAATCCAAAAACCAAAATTTCAAAGAAAAGTCAAGTTTCTAGAAAAACTCAACGAGATACAAAAAAAAGTTTGAAAAGAGATAGTGCTTTTTTTATGTGGTGCGTGTTTTTTGTTTTAATTGTTATTATATTCATATAAGAAATAGAATAGTTAAATTTTTTTTCAAAAACCAAACAAGGTGCGAGGTATATAAATTAATATTATATACATTTAATCCATTAGAATTAGAAGTAATATAGAAAATTTCGCGTTTCGGACAGATTTTGACCGAGTGCGCAGCACGAGACACACGATGAGAATGTATTCGTTAAAGCCGGAGAAGCTTTAAAAAAAGAGTATTCACAATCATCAAATACAGCAGATCTATAAACAAAACTCGAAAATTAATATTTTGATCGCACAAAAAATAATGGAAAATTATCCGTGAACTCGATAAATTTCGAAAGAATGACGATATTCGATCATGCTTTTGCACTCATTTTGAGGAAACAAAAATACAAGTCGAATTTGTTAACCAGCTGTTTTGGATCAAAAATAGAAGAGAAGGAGCATTTTGAACATTTTTTTGGACTTTTTTTCCAAGACTCAAAAATTAAAAGTACAATTCCTGGCAGGACGTAAAAAGTGAAACAATTTATCTTAGTGATTTTTTTTCGAAAAAACGAAATTGTCAGAGTTGTGGCATTTTCAAAATTCAAAAATATAAACGAAAACCATGTAAGGTGCGGGAAAATATACAATGAACTGAAATATTGTGCACCAGAAAAATATCTATAAGTTTAGTAAAATTACCTTTCTGATAGGAAAAGTTGTTTTTGCTTCATTTATAAAATAGCATATGAAAAATGAAAAAAACAAACATATGGACAATAGACACAAGATTATAAAGAATCAAATGGACACAAGTTCTTTACCAGGAAAATATCTTTATATGTGTTATCAACTTGATCAACAGGATATATATTTTTCATTTTGATCAGAAAAAATAACTATTAAAATGAAATATTACAATTTTTGGAAAAATGACTAATGCTAACACAGAAGATTGATAGAGAAAAGTTGTTTACCCGAAAAATATCTGTAAATGTCTTATAATTTTTCCCATCGGAAAAGTAGTTTTTGTTTGAATCGTAAAAAATAAAATTAAAAATTAAAAAATTGAATTTCTAGAAAAACTATACAACATCTGAAAAAAATAGGCAACAAAACTCCTCCATCGTTTCGAACAAACTTTGATCGAGTGCGCAGCACGAGACACGCAATCAGAATGCATTTGTTAAAGCCGGAGAAGCTTTAACAAAAGAGGATTCACTCTCATCATTTTTGATGAGAATCTATTTTAGCTAAAAAATTATCTTTCTTGGTTATAAGACTATTTGATCAAAAATGATCTATTTTGAAAATTTGGGTCTTGTCTGGTTTGAATATCAACGATAATATTTGTCGCGAACACTGTATCTCTTCTGTTCCAAAATTCAACTGGTTGGTTGAAAATTATCATCTTACTTAAAATTTCCTTTTTTTTGGTTAAGAAAAGTATTTCAAATAGGTATACTTGAAACTTCATCTCTTTGATTGAAAAAAATATTTTTCTTTCTTTTAAAAATCAATTTTTTTAACCAAAGATTCAAATCGCTGGAACCCCGATTGAAGTTGGGTTCTTGTCATAGTCACCAATGACCTTAGACTCAAAGCGGTCTCCTTTTCGCATAGATATTCAAAGACGCCTCAACAAATTTTATTTCATTTTCGTCTGAGGCAAAAAATTAGAGGTATCTGTTTCCATTTCTCCTACGAGTCAACATTTCTCTTTGAGCGCAAAACGCTGCCTCTTGTTCCTCTCCGACATATTTGCTGAGAACAAGTAAAATTTTTTTCGGAGCTCATCTACGAAACTGACGCTGGGTTTAAGGGCGCTTTTTTTGTACAGCAGCGCCTTAGTCTGCTGAGCTCGCAGCACCATCCGCTCGTCAACTTGAACTCTTTTATTACCGATTGACTGTTTTAGAACGATTCTTATGAGAAGGACTTTAATTGGAGTCCTAAAGCATCCAAGGCCTGGTTGGAAATGTATCTTTTTACAGTTGAGAATTCAAATATTTGGTTATAAATTGATCTATATTGGCCATGAATTGACATATTTGTTTAAAAACCATATCCGCTGGTCACACTTTTCCTCCCACTCGGTGTAGCTTTTGCTACGAGTTCATAAAGGTCGTGCAGCTGAAGCTATCAAGGATATTTTTTTTTTCGTGAAGGGTGTGGAAATTTTTTTTTTTTTGTGGGGTAGGATTACAAAATAAAAGGCCTGAAGGTGATCTTTCTACTGTACTCCGGAAAGAAAAGTCGTGATAACATTTTCACGTTACGGTAGAAGCGCACTTTCCAGAAGTTGGCAGCTGATCTAACTCCAACTGTACGGAAGAACAGTCGAAGAGTGACTAATTGGAGTCTATGGTACATTCAGCTATCGATTTTGAAACTAAGTTCAGAGAAGAGGAAGAAAGAAAGAAAGAGAGAGGGAGGGAGGAAGATAGCAGAAGAGGTAGGAAGGAAGAGGGGGAGGGAAAGGAAGAAAGATTTTAGTCACAACCGTAGAGATCAGGAGGAAAAGAAGACGGTTTGATATCCTGACTTACTTTGTTTCCATGTGTCGAAAAATGCAAGCATCACACAAGCAAATTACCAGCATGTTCGTTTTTTCAAAAAGTCTAGCCTTTCTCCTTTTTTCAAGCATCCTTCCTTAGGTATCCTTTCAGCTTTTATTTGAAGAATACCCATTCAAGAAAGCGTATTACGTCTGGAATAAATTGTCTAGAGTCTGGATCGTAAAAAAGCTCCATTTTCTTAAGAATCTGCATCAACTGAGATGAGTAGGTGATTTGGAAGGTCGACACGTGAAGGTAAAATAGTGAAAGGCAGAATTGAAAAACTGGCAACGTTGCAGAGGTAACGCGCGAATTTCAAATGAGCAGGAACTGCAGCGTATTGATGGAAGGGAGGAAATAAAAAAAGGTTAAAAGAGGGTTTACCTTCAGAAATAGATTCTTCGAACGGAAGACGCCGTTTTTCACGTGGTGGATATCAAATTCTGAAAGAAATTTAGAAAGCAGGCGTAGGAGTGTCTGATAGTCTAATGGTCTGATTTATGATCTCTGGGGTCAAGGAACTTACGTAACTTGATGTGAGGCATGCTCGTCAGACTTTCTTGAGGAAACGATGATTAACGAAGGAAACTACGACGAGAAGAGCGTGTTGTATATTTCAGATTATTACTTTCGCGAACACCAGGCGACTAGAATTTTTTTTCTGTCCAGCGATGAACATCACTCCTCTTGGAGAAATTAAGTTTCATAAATGTGTCACTTCAGGAAAGATTGGAGTTTTTAGCCATTGAAGCAAAGCACCTTTTGACAGTTGAAGAACTTTGGACAACTTTGTTTAAAAGATATTAATGAAGGTGTATGTTTAATGTCAAGTAAGTCCTATATGCTCAACTTGTAATGTAAGATATAATTTTTAAACATAATTTTCTGGAGTTTCTCAATATTTGTTTATGGGAATAACTTGCGTTGTATCATATAATTTATAAGTAAAATATCTTGTGTATTAAGTTTTATTATTTTTGCACCTACAAAAGACTCCCGTTTATCTGAACCGCCTCGCGACGTAAACATTCGTTCAGCTGAACTCGGAAGAATATCCCACCACTGTCCCCCTCCGCATGGGTGTTTCTAGAGGTGACTTCCAATTAGTTGCTACCGCCAGTTGCCGTGTCTACTCGAGAGTAGTGGGGGTAAAGGGGCCGTTCGAGTTCAGCTAAACGGAAGTCTTCTGTATATATGTTTCTGATTTGGGATGTTAAGTTCGATACATTTAATGACTTATGAAATATAATAAGAAAATATCCAAATGTTAGGTTGGATGAAATCCACTCCTTCGTCAACAAATTTGTTTGACCTCCGTGGTTGATTCAGTTTACAGTGTAATGCTTAAACAGAGTTACAAATATTGCAAATCAAGGTGGCGACTTAGCGGACGATTTCCAATTACAGACATTTTCCGGTATTTCCCGGTCGAGTCTTTAAACTTCTCCTATCAAATAAAGATCAAATATTCATTTTCGCCACAAAATGCAAAAATTTTCTGTAGTTCATGACGTTCATTTCGAACGTCCTTAGACACAGCACAACAGATCAAACATTGCAAAATAAATTGATTTTGGAAAAAATACTCAAATTTTACACGGGAAAATATCATTCTTCCCAAAAATTGAAACAATCAAACTTAGCTTCGGAAAGGAAAAAATAAAATGATGGCAGAAAAAACGGATTTCAAACAAAATAGTTTATTTTCCAACAAAAGGGATGAGTTTTTGAATAGCACTATGAATCTGTAACTGGGACAGTTAAATTTGAAACCAAGAAGATGTTTTTTCAACTGAATTGATGAATATTTAACTGGAGTACTCGAATTTTCAACCTTGAAGGAGAATATCCGAACAGAAAGAATAATTTTCAAATTGGGAGGTTCATTCTGTACTAAAAAATACAATGTTTTAACAGAATAATCAAATTTCGAACTGAAAAAGTATTCATTTTTTATTGAAAAAGAAGAATTGTCAACGAAAACTTTTATACTCAAGTTGTAAATTGAAAAAGATAATATTTAACCAAACAAATGAATTTTTAAATACAAGTATGGAATTTTCAATTGGAATAAGTTAAATTTTCAGTTAATAAGAAATACTTAAAACCAAAAAACAACTAACTTTCAACAAAAAAAAAAAAACTTTCTTTCGAGCAAACTCTTACGTTCTTAAACAAAATGAGGAATATTCAAATATAGTTTTAAATGTTCAACTGCAGTAGTTGAATTTTGAACCAGAAGAGACGAATTTTTAATCGAAATGATAAAAGTTCAATTGAATCCTTGACCAAAAATTTATTTTAAACCAAAAAGTACTATTTTACAACAAAATGGTTGGATTTTGAACTATTGAAACAAGGCTTTCCAGCAAAAAATGGAATGGTTACATTTTGGTATTGAAAAATTATTTTTAAACGAAATATGAGAGTTTTGAACTAGATGAATTTCTGACAGAAATCCCAAAAATTTAACTGCTCAACTTGAAATGTGGACCGTAAAGAAGAATCTTTGAACAAGAAAATTAACTTTCGAACAAAGGGATAATTTTTTACCGAAAAATCGATTTTTCAACGTAATAATTCAATTTTTAATTGAAAATGAAATGTTCAACTAAATACTTGAATTTTCACACAAATAGATAAATTGATTTTGAACAGAGTATGTATGTTATCAACCAGATGTGGAGATTAAATTAAAATAACGCGCCTTCAACAGAAAACTTTAATTTTCAACAAAAGAGTTCAACTCTTAACCAAGTAGTTGATTTTCAAACCAGAACAGAATGAATCCACGAAGAAGAATGTGAAAAAGTTTTTTATTAAAATCCAGAAATATTTTTTCTTCGAAATACTACTTCTACTGAAAAAACTGCTTGAAGTTCTTTCTCTATTTCAAAATAGGGAGAGGGAAGTTTCCAATTGTGCCAAATTTCAAATTGGAAGAGTGATTTTTCAAATCCTTCTTTTCTAAATCAAAATTATAATTATTTTAAAGAGTTCTCGTTCCATGTCGAGCAGTTCTTGTTCCAAGTGAAATTATATTCCTCTATCGAAAGTTAAAATAAAAACCCTAATAGTTTTTTAAAACTCCTTGTCTATAGTCAAATAAATGGAGAGGAATTGAGGAAATAATTTTTCCTGTATGTTTGGGCGATCATCAATTCAATTTAATTGAAATTGAATTTTTTACTATTTAAAAGCATTGTCACAATAAAACAGAAAATATACATTTTGTGGAAGGATAGTTCAAACAAAATTTTTAGACCTGTCAAAAATGAATAATTTTGGTCCTGTCTTCAGGAGATGCGAAGCATTTATGTGCTCACAAAATTCTTTGGTTCCAAAACATAGAAAAGTGGGATTCCTTACCTTATGCATTTTATTTCGCAAATATTTCAATTCCTACGATTTAAAAGAGTAATGTTCTATTGATTCCGATTTAACATATTTTTTAATTGAATTCTTGAAATTGGGTATTCTCAAATGTACAAAAAGGCTTTTAGTTCAAGATTGGAAGATAAACTTTGATCTTCAAACGAACCATAGTAAAAAAAAACCGTTTTGAAATTTATCATTTATTATTTGTACAAATTTGAGGGCATCTAATTCTTCTTTTCTGTATCACCACTTATCTTCTATTCACAACACTTCAATTTCAAGCGTTTCCTCCAAGTTCAAAATTATTCAATTATAAACTATCTAATTTCAAATTTGAACAATAAATACATTCTAATTATCAATGAGAAGGTATTGGTTAATTGGGAAATAATTATTATAATATTGAGCTGTGCTTTGGCATACTTTTTTATTGCCTGAAAAATAATAATGCTTTCGTTTACCAGCTATTTTTGACCATAGATTCTGGTTTTGACAAATGGAAAAGCTTTTCAAGATTTGAAAATTCAATCTTTCGCTTGAAGTATGGCAGATACAAGAAAAATTTCACAGAAGCAAAATTATTTATTTAAGAAAAATCAAAAAATTTGTACACGACCAATTTTCTTAATTGAATGCAAAATTTTGGTTCAAATCGTGAAAAAAGGTTATCAGAAATGAAAAATTCCATTTTCCATTTTTTTGTGAAATGAGAAAAAAAATGATAAATAGTCAAACTGTTCGTTTTGAGAAGATGCACCAATTTACTTGTGATCATTTTTTAGTGAGACGTATAATTTTTGTTTCAATCATGATAACGCACATGTCAGAATGGAAAATTGCCTTTCTCCCGCAAAACTAAGAGAGACAAGGAGGAATATTAAAGCGCGAAATTATTCACCTAATAAAGGTCTACAAATTTTATGCAAATCATTTCCCAATGAGAAATATACTTTTCGTTTCAATCGTGATAAAGATTTCCAAAAAATTAAAGAATTCCATTTGCCAGTCAAACCATATGAGATATGAACCTCGAGGGCGAGTATTGCGATGAGAATGTATTTCTTGAGGCTGATATGGCCTTAAGGTAATAAATTGAAAACTTTTGTTCATAAAAATCAGACCAAATTCATCAATTTTCTCAAAAGTATAGGTTTCTAACAGTTCTGAAATATTTCCAATTCCGAAAAGGCATTACACTTTAAAATGGACCGAGCACGGAGTGTGAGGACCGAAAGAAGCTAAACGCGTAGTGCGAGATTTATTTCTTATCGAGTGCGAAGCGTGATACCTAGATGACGCGCGCCACTGGAACGCTCAAACTTGTGGGCGGGATGAGCCGTCCGATGAGAATATGCATCTGCAATTATCTATGAACACTTTTCAAAGGTTTAGGTTCTAGTGATTGCATAACCTCGAAAAATCAATGAATTCAAGACTAAAATTATAAAATTCATAATATTATTAAGTCCAATAGCATAAATATTGATACAATTGATGAAATGACTATAATAATAAATATTGAATGAAACAATAATAATTATTATTACTTTAATTCGTAAAATCATGCAAAATACAGGCTTCAATTTCACTTTTACATTTTCAAAAACGTTAATTCTAAATAACAATATGCTCACCACTATTTTTCATAATATTTATTATGAAATGACAGGTATTCCTTCATAATTATTTGTTAATATTACTGTGAAGTAGGAGGTTATTTAGAAGAAATAAGTCTAACTTCGTTAAAATAATAATTTTTCCCTTTTTTCAAAATAATTTAACCGTTGAATATCAATCATTAATAATAATCATTTCCCAAATTCTTGTTGAAGGTCAGGTCCAAATGACACGTCATTCAGCTATTTATGTATAAAATGTTTAACTTTTTGGGAATCACTAATTCATAATTTGTCTAAAAACAATATTTTGACCATAAGTCTTCCTCTTCACAAATACTGGTAATAGGTAACCAAGTACGACAGCACTCCTCGCGATTCTTTTTATAATACGAAGTTTTTGGATTAAAACGACTAACGAGCATCTTTTTCAACCATATAATTTGTTTAAATAATAAACCTTCTTCTCCATATAACATCAGTGAGAATATGTGCTAATATTGTGTAAATATTTTAAACATTTTCGCACAAATCTGAACAATTCTAACGAAATCACAGGCGTTGAACTTTACAAAATGTACTTTTCTCAACGAGAATGTAATCTACTTTGCGCCTAATCTACTATTGTCCGACCGCGGAGCGAAAGTGCTCGCTTCCGCTCTGCTGGGGAGGAGCGAAAGTAAGCGATTCTACTCCTGCTAAAGTAGAAGTTGGAAAACGTTATAGATAAATAAATAAATAGGATAATAGATAAATAAATACTAGACACTTTATTGAATATTTCAATAAATATTTCAAGCGTAAATACTGGGTCTGCGCTTTCGCTCTGCTGTTGGACAAAAATTTCTTGCAGACGCTATTCTGTCTAGACACTGATACCTGTTATTTCGATAAAATTATATTTTTTACCCTACAATCTCCTTCAATCCTCCAGTTATATAAAAAATTCTTATCTAATTGCGATCCCAGTGGAGATGTATTATCTCGTCTCAAGGCTCTAGAGGGAGACATAAAAATGAGAGCAGAAAAAAAGAACCTATTCACTTTACTCCTTCAATTCGCTTGATTGCCCCATAATTAACGAGGAGCAAAAGATTCTAGTGAAACTTGTGACAGAAAGGCGGGAAAATTCAAACGTTATAGAACAAAGACCTCGAACACTAATTGGTTCAAGGTGCGTCTATGTTGAAGAAAAGACATAAAAAGGAAAACGTGGCAACACCGCCAAGATAAGTGAGTGAGAAAGCGCAAAGTTGTAGTAGGGGTTGTGCGGTTGTAGAGGGCGCCGATCAATATGGGAAATGGAGAGGGTGTGGCAGGGGGAATAGGGGAAGTCTTTAATCGAGGGATGAGCAGGTAGACTCTCGTTTGTTGATTCTGTCGCGTTGACCTTGAGCTTCCTCCCAGGAAGGAAGCTTTCGATTTGAAGTGCCTCCTTTTTTCTCTCTTTCTGTTATTTCAAAGCCAGCCTCAATCTCGTAACCTCAGGCGAGATCGGCCTTTTCCTCTCCACCTCTTCATTATGAATAAATGTATTTCTATTCTTCTTCATCCTGATTAGGTGTACATAATCCGCACATATTCAAATTTCGCGCCCAAAAATCGGAGCAGGTACGTGCGAGGTTTCACTTCCAACTTGCATGATTTCTCAATCACGTGTTTTATTTTTGTAGACAACGCAAGTTGGAAGTGGAACTTGTGAGTGAAATCTGAAGATAAAGAGGGGGAGCATTTTGAACAATTTTTGGGACTTTTTTTCCAAAACGTGAAACTTCTAAGTACGGTCTCTTGTAGTAGCTGAAAATTGAAACAATTTAGCCTCATGATTTTCTTCTATCAGAACGAGATTGTCAGAGTTGTGGCATCTTCAAAATTCAAAAATATAATCGAAAATGAGAATTTTTGATAAATAACGCAAGATCGAAGAAAAATAGAAGGCAAAAAGTTTTCTTCTTGGGAGCCGTACAGGATTATTCACCACTTTTTGAATTTTGTAAAACAGAAATTTTCATGTCAATGAAAAAACCGTTGTCTTTCAAGAAATAACCGCAAAGATATCATTGAACGATTTTTGAGTTTTTGCAAAAAATCAAAAATTCCGAATTTGGTCGCAGAAAAAATAATGAAAAAAAATCAAAATTTTCATTTTGTGAGCATTCTATGGGAGATACAGGAAAAGGTGAAAGCACTAAAATTGTTTATCTAAAACATTTCTACAAGTTTGTATTTAAAAATTTTTCAATAGGGCATGTTGTTTTTGTTTTATATGCAAGAATAGTCTAAAAATAAATAAAAAAACAGTTAAGGAACAAAATTGTTCTTTGAAAGAACATCTTCCAATTTTGTTTAATTTTTTTTTCATGAGATGCAGAGTTTTGGTAAGGATCCAAAAAAGCAAAATTTCAAATAAAGTCAAGTTCCTAGCAAAACTTAACGAGATCCAATGGAAATTTTGGAAAGAAAAATTGTTTTTTTATGGGATGCGGTTTTGATTCTCTTAATTACAATTATATTAATATTAGAAATAGACTAACTAAATTTGTCAAAAAACAAAACAAGGTAAGAGGTACACATATAAATTAATAGTATGTATATTTGATGCATTAGAGTTAAAGGTAATATAGAAAAGTTCACGTTTCGGACAGATATTGATCGAGTGCGCAGCACGAGACACACGATGAGGATGTATTCGTTAAAGCCAGAGAAGCTTTATCAAAAGAGAATTCACAATCATTAAATACAGCAGCCGACATTCTACTTTTTAGTTTCAAAACCTCTATACACAATTCTAGGAGAGTACAAAGACCGAGCGCGTAGCGCGAGGTACATATATTATCGAGCGCGAAGAGAATATGCCCGTGCAGCGGGCAGATTTTCTCGATGGAAATTCAACTATTTTCTGGAAGTCATGTTTCTTTTCCATAAATTCAACTTTCTCGCCAGAAATTATTCCCTGCGGATTCCTGCGGTTTCAAATTCAATTATTAATTAGAATATTCAAATATTCTGTTGAAGTTATTTCTTTCAGTGGGAAAAGCGCTTTTCTACAATTTTATCCTTAGATTTTCTATTTATCCATACAGAGAATTCAGTCCATCATCCCTTACAACGGCTACGTTACTTTCGATCCAAAGAAGGAGGGAAAGTTAGAGAGGTTAAGAAATAGACTTTGATTGCTAATGATGACGAAGGGAGTGGGAGGACGTAACATTAGGGTGGTCCGAAAATGTATTATGAAAATTTTTTTTCGAATTCTTATGCAAAACGCCCGAAAAGTTCTTCGAATCCACAAGAAAATACATGCGTTTTTTTTGTTTTGAAAAAAAAAAAAATATTTAGAGGTGCCGCGAGCCCCGTGAAGTTTAACACGTATTTCCCATAAGAAAAAAAGACGTTTTTGTAAATTTTATTCAGAAATCTCAATATTAGATAAATCGATTTCGAAACTCACCATTTCTCTTCACAATTGATCACAGAATGTAAATAAAATATTAATTTTCAAATATCACCCTTATAAGTCTGTTTAATAGGGTCCCGAAAAACCCCCATAAGTGAAAAAATGGGTTTTTCGAGTTTTTGGTGCCAATTATGTTTTTTTGCGGGGTTTTTAACGCAGATTGTTTCAAACACATGAAATATTACCTTATTCTGATAATTAGATGTTCATTCAAATTGTTTAAACCATTTATTATTGTTTTTAGCAACTATCTCTTAGAAAAGGGTTAGAAAGTCTAGGTTTTTTCTAAATTTTTCAACTTATTTTCACTGTTTTAGTTAGAACGAGGTGATAGTCAATTGATGTTAGCAAAAATTATTGTTTAAACAATTTTTTATCATTCATAACAATATTATCTCTGAATAATGCTACAAAGTTGCGGTTTTTCTGAAATTTACAACTTTTGGTCCACTTTTCACTTGAAGTGGGTATTTATTCAATTTAATTTAGCAAAAATACCTGTTTAAACAAATTGTGGATGTTTATTAGTATCTTCTTCTGGATTATTACTACATAAATGCGGTTTTTCCTGAAACTCTAAAATTTTTACCACTTTTCAATAAGAGTAAAGTAACGATTAATTCATGTTAAAAACAAATTATTCAAACAATTTATTATCATTGTTAATAATATTTTCTTTGCTTAATGATAGGAACTTGCGGTTTTTTCTGAAATTTTGAACTTTTTGCCCACTTTTCACTTAAAGTGAGTTGATATTCAATTTGCTTGAACGAAAATAATTGTTTAAACAAATTATCGTTGTTAGTACCTATCTTCTCTTAGACAAGTGCTAAACAGTTGCAGTTTTTTTTCTAAACTATTAGGCTTTTTATCAACTTCTCATTTAGCGTGTTAATAATTAATGCGAGTTAACAAACATGCTTATTTAAACAATTTATTATTTTCATGACCATTTTTTCTTAGATGTGTGCTAGAAAGTAGTGGTTTTTTCTGAAATGTTTAACTTTGTTCTACCTCTCTAGCTGTGAACAAATAATAAATAAGCATTCGAGAGAATCATATTCCAAATATTATTCTATTGTTTCAAGAAAATTATTTTTGTTCTTTTCCCAATGTCCAAGAGAAAATTATTTAGAACAAAGAAGCTAAATCCATTCAGTGAAATTTGATTTTCGAATTTTCTACTCAAATTATAGATCTTGAACGCATAAAATGAATTTTTAAGAAAACAGTTCAACTTTTAACCAAAAAGTCAAATTTCCGAACTGAGGATAAAGATTTTTAATCAAAAACATAATGGTTGATATTTCAATAAGGAAAAATTTCATTTTAAATAAAAAACCATTTAATATGCCCAAAAATTAAATAAATTGAATCGAATTCAATCTAATCGAATATCATTCAAATTCCATTCAGTGCAAAGTTTAACATTTCAGAAAAAACCACAGCTTTTTAACACTTATCTAAGAGAAAATGGCTATAAAGAATAATAAATTGCTTAAAACAGCATGTTTGGTAACACGTAATAATTATTACCTCACTAAGTGAAAAGTCGAGAAAAAGCTTAAGAGTTTAGAATAAACCGCAACTCTTTAGTACTTATCTATGAGAAAGAAGGCATAAACATTCACGATTTGTTCAAACGAATAATATTGTTAAATTAAATTGAATATTACCTCACTTCAAGTAAAAAGTGGACAAGTAGTTAAAAATTCCAGAAAAAACTGCAAGTTCCTATCATTAGGCAAAGAAAATATCATAGGCAATAATAATAAATTGTTCAAACAATTATTTTTCAACATGAACTGATTATTACTTCTTTCTAATTGAAAAGTTATAAAAAGTTCAAAAATTTCAGAAAAAACCGCAACTATGTAGTATCAATCTAGAAGAAGATAGCTATGAACATTCACAATTTGTTTAAGCAATTATTTTTGCTAAATAAAATTAAAACATCACCCGGTTCAAGTGAAAAGTGGACAAAAAGTTGTGAATTTCAGAAAAAAAAACCGTAACTTTGTAGCATTATTCTAAGAGAATATTGTTATGAATAATAAATTATTGTTGGAACAATTATTTTTGTTAACTTCAATTGATTATTACCTTGCTCTAACTTAAACGTTGAAAATAGGTGGAGAAATTCAGAAAAACTCTTGACTTTCTAACCCTTTCCTAATAGAAAGTTGCTAAAAACAATAATAAATTGTTTCAACAATTTGAATAATCATCTTATTATCAGTATAATGTAGTATTTCATGTATTTGAAACAATTTGCGTTAAAAAACCCGCAAAAAAACATAATTAGCGCCAAAAACTCGAAAAACCCATTTTTTCACTTATGGAAATTTTTCGGGACCCTATAAAACCGACTCATAGGGGCGATATTTGGAAAGTAATATTTTATTCGCATTCTGTGACCAATCGTGAAGAGAAATGGTGAATTTCGAACTCAATTCATCTAATATTAAGATTTCAGAATAAAATTTACAAAAACGCCTTTTTTTCTAATAGGAAATACGTGTCAAACTTCACGGAGCTTGCAGCACCTCTAAATTTTTTTTTCAAAACAAAAAACATGCATTTATTTTTTTGTGGATTCGAACAAATTTCCGGGCGTTCTGCAAAAAAATTCGAAAAAAAATTTTTGGACCACCCTACTATAGGTTTCAAAAGTCCTGACCTCTCTACAAAAATTTGAATAACTCGTTGACGAGAAATCGCTGAAGAACAAAACAAACTTCATTGTGAAGGTCATTTTATTAGGCACAAATTTTCCATTCATGGTTTTTCAGATATTGATTACATATGGCGTAAGGATAACGTGAAAGTACAAAAACATGGTCAAAAACGTAAATTTCAGAACAGTCAACTTTGGCTTGTTCTGCCTTGTTTAAAAATTTGATAAAAAGGAATGAAATAAGGTCAGACGGCTATCTTGACATTTTGTCTGACTGTAAATATCATTAAAATGTTTAAAATGTTAATTAATTGAGCTTACAGAGTTAATTATAGCGGAAGTTGCGATCTCAGCTCCAAATTGTGATAGAATACTCTGATAAAGCTCAAAATAATTCATAAAATTCAAACATC
>WSXT02210759.1:0-17782 GCA_011762715.2 Neuroterus valhalla
TTTTAAATTAAACTACTTTTTATCTAAAAATTGAAATCTTTTTCGGTTTCAATAACAACTATTACCGAGACTATTACTTAAGTAATTTTCTACAATCCCGAACGATTAGTTGGGCCAGAAACTCAATCAATTTTTTTCTATTCATATTTTTGTGTCGACATTGCAACTGTTTTTCACAAAAATTCTATTTGGTTGGAAATTCATCGTTTGTTTTTGTTTGTTGAAAATGTTTCCTATCTCGTTGAAATACAACTTCTCTGTCAGAAATTCGACTGTTGTGTGAAAACGCAACTTTTTGGTTGAAAGTCATTCTGCTCCAGTTAAGAAATCAAATACCGAAAGTTCAACTATTCCATTTTTGATCGAAAATTTATATTTCTAAGTGGTGAATTCAACTATTCGTTTGAATGTTCTTCTTTGGGAAAATTAATCTTGTTGATTGAAAATTAATCTTTTTGGTTAAAATATCAACAGTTTTGATATCCTTTTTGGTATCCTTTTTGGTTTGCATCAAACTGTTTTTTATTTAGGAATAGAACTTTTTTGAAAGTTGAACTTTTTTTTGATAATTGATATTTTTCATCAAAAATACTTTATTATTGTTGATAACTCATCTTTATGATTTTGAATTCAACATTTTGTTGAAAATTCATCCTTTTGGTTGGAAATTCATATATTTCGTTGATCGTTCGTCTTTTCTTGGTATAAAATTGGTAATCTTGGCAAGAAATTAAACTTTTGTAGTTCAAAATTTAATTTTCTGGTTCAAAATTCTATTATGCTGTTAGAAAACCAATCTTTCTTATTGAAAATTATTCTTTTGTAGTTGAACATCTAACTACTATGTTGAAAGTTTGCCTTGCTGATTAAACTTGATTGTTTATGGAATAAAGTTCTTGATTTTCTTTCAGATGAAATACCTAATATTATATTTTTTGTTTAGAATTTTTTTGTTTTGGTCGAGAGTTCATCTATTTGTGCGAAAAGTAAACTAGTTACTCCTTTTAGAAACAATAGTAGTAGCGGAGTTACTTTTGTAAAGGAGTAAGGAATTCGCAACTACCTATGATTTTTTTTAGTAACTAGTCACATTTTTTCCAGGAACAGATACTAGAACAATCGTTACCTTTCTTGTTACTTTCGAAATGTAGTTCACAAGTCTTTTATGGGACAGTCAATCAATTTAATTGGTCTTGCAACTTTTCATCTAATTACTATTTATTCAATAATTATATTTGTTTATAATTTTCTTTTATGAAAATCCGTCGCTTTTAGTAGGAAATGAAACTTCTTTGTTGAAAATAAACATTTTGGTCGGAAATTAAACTTATTAGCTTAGGATTAATTTTTTCAGTTGCAGATTTATTATTTTAATAAAAATTCATCTCTCTGGAAAAATTATCCTATTTTGGTAACAATGCCCCTTTTTTGTAGAAAATTATTCATCTGCAGTTGGAAATTCATTATTTTGGTTGGAAAATCAACAATTTTGTTCGGAACTCTTTTAGTTCAGTTCCAAATTCAACGTTTTTGTGAAAAATTTGTTTTTTTTTTTTTGGTTGAAAATTAAACTGCTGTCATAGAAGATTCAATATTTTGTTAAAAATAAACTCTTCTGTTGAACATCCATATTTGCGGGTTGAAAGTTTAACTGTTATGTTGAAAAATTACCTTTTTGACTTAGAATTTCAACAATCTTGTTGATTTGTTGTCTCTTTTGACTTCAAATTCAACTCTTATGTCGGAAATGGTTCTTTTTGCCGGTAGAAAATACATACTTTTTCATGTCTTTTTGGCTTTTTGGTCAAAAATTCATATCTATAGGCTGAAAAGGAACTTTCTTGGTAAAAACTCTTCACTTAAAGACTTGACTGTTTGGTTTGAAATCTATCTGTCTTTGTTGAATATTCAACAATTTCGTTCAAAATTCGTTTTTTTTTTTAAATTGATTCAAAATTAAATAATTTAGTTGGAAGTATTTTCTTTTTTTCTCGACAAAAAAATCTTTCTTGTTTGAAGATTCATCTTATGTTGAAATATTCAACATTTTTGTTAGGAAGTCATTCTTTTCATTGAAAATTCAACTGTTTTGGTAAAAATTGTTTAATTTGCATTGAAATTCAACTTTTTTGTTAGAAATTCAATTGTTTTGTACGAAAATGCAACTGTTTGATTAAAAATTCAAGTATTATTGGTTGATAATTCTTCCTTTTTGGTTGAAATTTAAATTTCTTCCAAAATTCAAAGTTTTTGTTGGAAAATCCGTCTTTTTGGATTGAGAATCAATTTTTTTATCTAAAAATGTAACTTTTCCATTTTGTGTTGAAAATTGATATTCTCAATAAATATATTGTTCTTTTTTAGTTGAAAACTTATCTATTCGGTTAAAAAGTTGGTATATTCTGGTTAGAAATTTCACTATTTGTTTGAAAAATAATCTGTTTTGGTTAAGGATTCAACTGTTTTGTGAAAAAATTCGTGTCTTTTCGAGTTAAATTTCAAAGTTTTTAAGATATATATTGAAATATTTCTTTTGTTCCAAGTAACAACTAATACATGTTTCGTTGAGGATTCATCCTTTTTATTTATTTATTCATTTAACAATAAACGGGCAACGCCCTTAATTACATTGAAAAAGGAACTTAAGGTAGAATATGTATAAAATTTTTTGTTGAAGAATCAACTATTTGGTTGAAAGTTGAACTCCTTTGCTTAGCATTAATTTTTTCAGTTCAAGATTCATCACTTAAGTTGAAAATTCATCTCTTCGGTTAGAAACTAAACTATTTTGTTGAAATATCGTTTCGTGTTGTTTGATAATAAATTATCTTGACTTAAAACGTAACTGCTTTATTTTCTAAGGAAAATTAATTAGTTTGCTGTTTTAGAAATATTATTTTGGTCAATACAAAAGTAACGATTTTTGCAGTAGTAACTAAAAAAAGTTTTATTTTGAATCGGTATCGGTAACGATAGCTAGTTCCTTTTGAAAAGTAACATACCCGTCCTTGCTCATATTTATTAAAAAATTTTAGGATCATAATGCATGTTATCTTTATGCATTTTTTAAATAATACATTTATTATGTTATTTGCAGGTTGCTTTAATCTTTGGAGTTACTGGTGCACTCAGGAAATCGGAAATGTGCAATATCTCAACAAAACATATAAAGGACTATGGGACCCATCTGATGATAACAATTCCAAAAAGTCAATCGCATATTCAGCGAACATTTACGGTTGATGGTGATTTTTACTACAACACGTATAAAAAATACGCGGCTCTTCGACCGAAAAATGTATACACAAGTAGATTTTTTTTGAACTATCAAAATGGGAAATGCACACATCAAGTCATAGGCAAAAACAAATTTGGTACTATGCCAAAAAAGATTGCTGAATTTTTGGAGATGCCAGAACCAGAACTCTATACGGGTCACAGCTTTCGTCGAACTTCAGCAACACTACTGGCTAGTTCAGGGACTGATATAACGACTGTAAAACTTCATGGGGGTCTCAAATCCAGTCAAATTGCAGAAGGTTACATAGAAGATTCGATGAAGAATAAAAGGAAAATATGCCATTTGATAACAAAACAATTAAATATAAATCAGTCTTCTGGCTCTACAAGATCTGGGGATGGAGCACCTCCACCAAAACGGTACAGACCCACATGTATGGGTACAAAATTGCTTTCTGCTGCCAGACAATCTACGTATGAAGCACCTGCTAATCGTTCGAGAAACGAAACCCAGGTAACCTTTGGTGCATAAAACATCGGTGATTATAACAATCAAGAGTTTCAAATTCAAACGAAAACGTTCGCTGATTGTTACTATGTGATAATCGAAGGCGAGAAATCACAGCGATTCAGTAGTTCAATTATTGGCAAAAAAAGGGGATTTTTCCGAAAAAAGTGAATTGGGAGGGAATTTGATTCATTACATATTTAAAACTTTACATCATGCGGGTACCTCGTGAATATTGCATAAAAGTGCAATAAGCTTTGCTTAAATGTATATTTTTTTAAGTATGTAAGCCAGAAAGAAGTAACTTGAAAAACAGAATTACAATTTGAAAAACCTTTCCTCGGACTTTTGATTTTTTTTCTAACGTATTTTTATTGGTTGAAACTCTGGAGTTTAATACATTCTACTACCTACAATTACATATTTCCTTGGGAATTCATCTTTTTAATTTGAATGTTCACTGCTTTGTTCAATTCAATTGGTTCGAAAATTCACCTTCCTTGGTTGCAAATCCCATGGTTAGGTTGAGAATTGATCTTATTTGTTTAAAATCATAATTATGTGGTCGCATATTTTAATGCATATTTTGTTGAAGATTCAAACTTTTTTTTCAGAAAATCTTACTGTTTGGATAAAAATGAAATTTCTTGTTTAAAATTTATTCTTTCGTGTTCAAATTTCAGCAGCTTTGGAGGAAGTTCGTCGCACTGGCTTGAAAATGCAACTTGGTTGAAAATAAATCTTTTTTGGCTAAGGATTCAACTAATTTGTTGAAAATTCAACTTATGGATTGAGACTTGAACTACTTTTCTCAAAATTTATTTTTGTTGTTGAAGTTTTATATCTTATTGAAAATTCAACTTTTCTGTTCAAAACTTAACTTCTTCTGTTGAGAATTCAACTATTTGGTAGAAAATTCTACTCTTTGGTTAAAAATGAACTTTCTTGTCAGAAAGTTCTCTCTTTTTGATGAAAATTCAACTGCATTTTTGAAGATTCATCTGTTTAGTTAAAAAATGCAACTATTTGGTTGAATATTAAATGTTTCAGTTGAGGACTCAACTATTTTCTCCAAATTTCTATCATTTCAGTTGAAAATGCATCTCTTTGATTACAAATCAATTTATTTTTCAAAAGCTTGTCTCCCTTTGCGGAAAATGAATCTTTTTGATTTTAAAATTCATAAATTTTGTTCGAAAGTAATCATTTCTCGTAGAAATTTAAATAGAATTTCTGAAAATTTGTCTTTCTGGTTTAGAAATGCCACTTCTCAGTATAAAATTTGTCCTTTTGGGTTAAAAATCCTACTTTTTGGTTGATTATAAACTTTAATGCTTGAAAGTCACGTATATTTGTACTAAGAAATTCAACTGTTTCGATAGAAAATTCGTCTTTGTGGTTTGAAAGTGCAACTGTTCGGTCGGAAATTAATCTGTTTTAGTTAAGAATTCAACTATTTTGTCAATGTTTCTTTGATTAATTAATTAATTCATTCATTCATTTGATTGATTTATGATTTATTTATTTGAATAAGCATTTATTTTTTCTTGTAAAAAATAAATCTTCTCGGTTTGAAATTCCAAAATGTTGAGTGTAAGTAATCCGAGAAAATTCAAGTGCATTGTTGAAAATTCGTCTTCTTGGTTTCACAGTGCAACTTTTTAGTTTCAAATTAATCGGTTTCGGTTAAAAGTTCAACTTCATTTTGATAGAAATTCAACTACCTGGTTTATTTTTAAAATACTTTGTCAATAATCAATTTTCTTTTGTTGCAGATTTATCTCTCTGATTGCAAATCAAAATTTTTTGTCAAGAGTTTGTCTTTTTGGGTTGAAAATTCATGCATTCTGTTAAAATTTTTTCTTTTTCGATAGAATATTGATCTTTTCACTTGAAAATTTAACTCTCCGGTTGGAAATTCATCTCATTTCTTTTTGAATGCAATATTTTAACTGGAAATATTAGAAATTTGAAGCATTCCAAATTGAATTTAATATAGTTGATACAGTACATTCGAAACATTTTAGGCCCTGTTCCAAACAAAATGAGCAGTCAAATCGTTAAGGAAATATTTGAAATTGTTAATATGAAAGTAATCTTTTTCAAAGTGTCGTGTTTTCCCGTATCTTGAGTTTATGTTTGTGATTTTCGAAAATTTGATAAAAACTTTGTAAAAAATAGGGGAAATCGATTTTAGATGTCTTAGAGGATTTTCCAAATTTAAGGTCTAGAATTGGTTTAAAAAGGGGACAGACTGTGATTCCTCCATTTTTGAGAATGCTAAAAATTTAAATATGCAAATGTAAATATATATAAACTCTATTTTTGTAAGTGAAATAAGATTTCTCAAGCTCATCAATTATTTTTTCTTGGTATTTAAAAGGAAAAGGAACAAAAATTTAAAACATTTCTTCTTGTTTGATTCAATCTCAAATCGAAAACTTTTATTTTCCGCCCTTGTAGCAAAATATTTACTTTTCTCCATCATGTTCCGATAAATGACAATTTTCAGTTGAGTATAATAAATAACTAGAAATAATCATGTAAACTAATAAATATGATCTCTTTTTTTGTTGTTGCAGCAGTCACAACCTCCACAAAACTTAAGTGATAATCGAATAATGGAGCGACAAAAAATTATCATTGATTGTGATGCTGGAACTGATGATGCTTTGGCTCTGATTTTACTTATCGAAGCCCATAAATTCAAGGAAATTGAAATCATGGCTATTACATGTGTTGCTGGAAATACTTGTTTGGATAATGTAATTGCAAACGTATTCAGAACATTAGCTGCGTGCAATGCTCTCCAAGTAAGTTGAACTCATTAGAGAAAAATAAATTTACGTATTATTATTATTATTTTTTTTTTTTTTTATTATTTTTTTTTTTTAATGGAAAGATAAAATTTAAAGTGAATGAAATGGCTATGTGATCTGAAATCGACATTTTCCGTTTTTCTCAAAAGCTTGCTACTCAGTTTCAATTTTCATTTTATTAAAATTTATAGCATTGAAATTCGAAACTAGCCAACATTGTACCGTTTCAATTAAGAATATTAAAAATTGAATAATTTCCCATCAAACTTTCATAATTGGGCATCTTTAAATTCTTAATATTTCAAATCAAACAATTTCTGATTTCGTGAATCAGTATTCAAAGTTAAAGATCCATAAGTTTAGTTGAACTCTTCTCTTTGGCTGAAAACCCAAATATTACTGCTAGAGATTTCATAGTTTTTGGTTAAAAATTTTATTATTTGTTTGAAAATTCGATTATTTTGTTTTAAGTTCAACAGTTTCGATAAAAAATTAGTCCTCTTGGTTGAATGTTGAACTAATTTTTTGAAAGATTTGTTCTTTGTTTGTAGATTCATCGTTTTAATTGAAGATCAATCTCTTCTGATGAAAATATAACTATTCTATTTCCATAAAATTTCTGTACCTAGTTTTCACAGAGTTGTATTTAATTCCATTTTTGGTCAAAATCCATATAATTCCTTAGCAAATTTGATTTCTGCAGAGCTCCTTTTCAGCGAGAATTCACATTTTTTTCTTGAAAAATCCATTTTCTGGGTTCGAAATTCTTCTTTACAGTTAAAAACTTCAAAAGATACTCGTAAGTTGGACCGAAAACTTCATTCTTCCTTTTTCAATTCATACTTTCGTGTTAACAATGAACTGTTACGTAGAAAAATATTTTTTGATTGATAATTTATCGTTTTTATTTGAGATTATATCTCGTTTGGAAGAAATTGAATTTTTTGTTGTTAAAAATGTAACTTCCTAGTTCAAATAATTCTGTTTTGGTTGAGGATCCATTATTCTAAATCCAATTACTTGGTTGAAAGTCAAGGTACTTAGTTTAAAATCAACTTCGTTTTCCCATTTGAGATTACAGGTTTTCTAACGATTCTTTTTTAGTTCAACAATCCTTGGTTGAAAGTTGATCTACGTTTTTAGGAATACCTTTTATTCATTTGTGGAATATTCATTTTAGTTGGAAAGCAATTTCTTCGATTGGAAATTCAACAATTTTGTTGGAAGTTTCTTTTTTCTAGTGACAAATTCATCTATTTGGTTCAAAATTCGCCTTATTGTAGAAAATAATTCTTGGTTGAACATTCAACAATTTTGTTGAAAATCTATCCTTTCTGGTTAAAAATTCATTTTTTCAGACTGGAAGTTCAACTATGTTTGGTAGAAAATTCGTCTTATGATTTGAAAATTCAAGAATTGAGTAATTTTTATTCCCTGACTGGGAATTTTTTTTTCCTGTTGAAAATTCGTCTCACTACTTTGGAAATTTATCTTTATGGGTAAGAAACGCAACTCTTAAGTTAAGAATTCATCTGTTTCATGCAACTTTGACTTAACATTGGTGTTTGTTAGAAAACTCGTCGTTGCGGTTTAAGAATTCTGCAATTTGAATGAAATTTCGTTTCTTCCTTGAAATAAAAATGTTTACTCGTTGGAAATCCATCTTTTTGGTTTCAAGATTCATCTCATTTGGTTGAAGTTCGATCTTTCTTGGTTGAAACCGCAGCTGCTTGGTCTAGGATAATTATGTTTTTTTTTCTATTGTTCAAATTCAACTATTATACTTAAAGTTTAACGTCTTTGTTAAAAATTTGTGGTACAAATATCTTTCTGCTACAAAATAGACTTTTTTCTTTTTTTTTTTTTTTTTTTTTTTTTGGTTGAAAGTTAATTTTTTTTAACTGAAAATTTCGACTATTTTTTTTTTTTTTTTTGGTTGAAAATTGACCAGTTTTAGATGAAAATTCGACTTTTGTTTGAGAATTCATATATTTTATCGAAATTTATTCTTTTTCGGTAAAAATGAATCTTTTTGTCTGCAAAGTAAACTTTCAAGTTGAAAAATAAAACTGTTTCATTTTCCAAATCAGTTGAGGATTCAAATGCTTTAGAAAACATTTTATTGATTATTTTCTCATTGAAATGTTATGATTAGAAAATTCTAAATTATTAACAGTTTGTGTTCACGAATTTCTAATTTCTTGAATCCGTATTCAAAATTTCAATTTTATACAAATTGCAAGTTTTACATTTTGACGTCGAAAACGTTTGGAATCAAATTATTTCAAATTTATTCAATAGAAAATTGATAAAATTATATTCTAATTGTACAGTATTAAATTAAAACCCCTAATTGTTTAGTTATTTCATGATCAAAGTGTTCGAATAAATGTTCCTGAAGTTCAAAATTAATGTTAATTATAAACTTCTTGATTCAAAATAATCCAAACAGGCAAGTAAAACTCTTCAGAAAGAAATTTCTATTCCATCTTTTTTTAACAGTGCAAATAATTTGCTACTATTTTCAAAAAAATGACACTAATGCTACTCTTTCTTTTAATTGCTCGGTCATCAACTATTTTTTCAATTTGCCTTTCAATTTATTTCCAAACGTTTCGTCATAATAAAATATCCGCCATTTCAAAAATCGCAATTTCAGAAGATTTCCAAGGGTTTCAAAACATTTCAAGAGATTGCAGAGATTCACAAAAAAAAATCTAGGGTTTTCATGCTTTTATAGAGTATTTTAAAAGATTCCAAGGGACCTTAGAAAATTTCAAGGGGTTTTTAAGAGATTTCAAAGTTTTTAAAATCCTAATGACAATGTTGTCAGAAGCAATATCTGTCAAGAACTTTATAGATTTGAACAATTTAATTGGATTGCGAAGGATTTTAAAGATTTTAAGGTAGTTTACAAGATTTCGAGAAATTCCAAGAGATTTCAATGATTTCGAAGGATTTGGAAAGAGTTTATTGAAGGATTTTAAAGGATTTTCGAGACTCGGTCATCTTTGACGGAATTTAAAAAGATATTAAAGATTTCAAAGGATGATTCAAGATTGAAGGGATCTCAAAAATTGTTTCCAATTTCCAGTTTCAACCAATTGTTCAGGATTATGGACAATTTGAAGAGATTCAAAATTTTCCTAAAGAATTTGAGAGGGTCTCGCTATATTCCGAAAATTTAAAGGAATTTTGCTATGTTCTAATTCCAAATTTTCTCTATAACTTTTGAGATTAAAGTGGTTTCCACAGGAATTCAACAGAATTCAAGGGACCTTAATACATTTCAACAGAATTTAAACAGATTTCAAAGAATTGCAGGAAGTATCAAATATTTGAAAAAGTTCAAGAGGCTTTATTAGATTTTATGGAATATTAGAGAATTTGGAGAATTTTATTATTTCAAAAGGAATTCCAAAAGATATTACAGATTTCAAGATGTTTCATGTTCGATATTTCACTTGGTTTTGTAAGCTTACTAGGGATGTAACGAAACTGAAGGGATTTGATCAATTTAAATTATAATTTACAATTATAATTATATTATACAATTATTATTATAATTTATAATTAAATTATAATGAACTGTTTGATCAATTATTTGGAAAATTGCATGACACTTTTTTTGATACTATTTTTCTACATTTTTTCTAAAATTTAAATTTATTAAATGAATCAGAGACCTGATATTTTGAAATCAATAAGAATGATGCATGCTATCTTCTCAAATAAATAAAGTTATTATTTCCGATCACTGTGCTGAGCGATTTGAAAGGATTTTTAATCATGTAAATAATTTTCAATGTTTAATTTCTGAATTGTAGCATTTTCGTATCGAACATTAATTCTCTAATTTTCAGATACCAGTTTTCAAAGGAGCTCATTCATCCCTTCTTTCCACTGAAAATGCAAAAGTTGCTGCCGAAATACAATTTCATGGATGCGACGGCTTTGGCGACGTATTTAGTGATAGACCAGACATAAGTAAATTAAAATCAGAACATGCTGTCTGTGCTCTTCAACGAATAGTTGCCAGAAATCCTGGTATGTAATTCTCTCTCAATTATATATTCAAAATAAAAATACATTCTGATGATTGAAAAATATAGTAATTAAAACGGAAAATAAAATTTTCCATTCTTTAGGGGAAGTTTCTATTCTTGGTCTTGGACCTTTGACGAATATAGCGTTAGCCATCAAGATGTATCCAGACTTTGCTGATAACGTGAACAAATTTTACGTTATGGGAGGAAACTATAGTGGTAATTATTTGATAAAAAAATGAACCTCTTTATAATTTTCACATAAACTCGTAGAGAATTTTGCAGTTTTGAGTTTGAAGTGATTCTGAAATTTTCCATCAAATTGACGAATAATTTTAAATGTATTTCTAATCCAGAAATTAAATACAAAATTTAAATTACTTCAAAGTATTTAGAGTTATTTTATTAGTTGATTGGATTGGTGCAGTTCATTTCTGGTTCTCGAATGTTAAACAAAATATTCTGCTAGAACTTATCAACATGAATAAAATTAAAACCTTAGTCTAAAATTGTGTATTTCCAATCTTTATATTCATAATGGAAATCACCTAATCTACAAAGTGTTTAAAGCTCCAATACTCCCTAAACTTAAGATTTCTTTCAAAATGTAATTCATAAAATACGTATTTTTTTAGGGATGGGCAATGTAACTCCACAAGCAGAATTTAATTTTTACGCAGACCCCGAAAGCGCCCACATAGTTCTTTCTTGCAGTAACAAATTGTGGCTCATGCCTTGGGAGACTTGTTTAAAATCACAAGTATCGAATGTAAGTATTCAATTTTAACCCATTATTTTATTATTGGTTTCAATTGATATTATCTGGTATTTTTCGCATGAAAGATCCCAACCAGTTCCTTTTTTATCCAAAAAATACATTCCTTAATTTCATTATTATACAAGTTTATTCATGATTGTTGAATGACAGCTGTTATGCATTTATATTTTGATGTTAATAATGCTGCTATACATAACAAGATAAATTTCTAACCAGATATAAAAATTTTCAATTAGAATGATAAATCACCATTCTAAATATGGATACATTTACACCCTAGGAGTTCAACTTTTAAACCAAGATATTATATTAGTAACTAAAAAAACGTGAATTTTCAAACGATTTGATTGATTTTCTATCAAAAGAGAAAAGTTCGCACCAAATGCATGAGTTTTCAACCAAATAATTGAATATTCATCTGAAAATATAAATTTTTGAACCAAGCATATCAATTTTTCAACTAAAATGATGAATCCTCAACCGAAAAAATGAATTTTTGACGGAAGAATTCAACTCAAATAAAAAAAATGATTTTCCACTAAAGAAAATGAATCTTGAACAAAATACTTAGATTTTTGAAAAAAAGAGAAGTTTCGAACCAAGTAGTTGAATCTTCAACTAAAAAATACAGCTTCTGAACCAACAATGGTATAGTTATATTTTCAGTTTTCAACAAAATAGGATGCATTCTCAACTTATGATGTAATAGTTGATATTTCAACCAAGACATTTTCAGTTTTAAATCAAGAACAGTTGAATTCAGCGAAAACTTTAGATTTCAACAAGAGAGTTTTATTTAGTGGAGACAGGAAGAAAATGAACCAGATTGTTAAATTTCAATCCGAAAAAGCAAATTTTGTTTAGAACAATTGAATTTTATATAGAATCGAATGATTTATTTATGAAAATTGTTTAATTCTGAACACGATAATTCAATTCTCAAAGAAGGCATAAAATTGGTTTTAAAAAAGTTAAAAAATCAATGAATAATAGTTGGTTTTAACCACAGAGATGAATTCGAAATTAGAATTATGAATCAACAACTAAAAAAAAACTGTTGACTTTAACCAGAAAGTTTATTTCTAACACAAAAAAACTATTGTTTAAGTAAACACTTGAATTGAAAATCAAGGAGATCAGTTTTCTATAAGAAAAATGCAATTCTTCGCAGAAAAGTACAATTAATTTTCATCAAAGTAGTTCAAGTTTCAATTATTTTTATTAATTTCCACCCAATCAGTTCAATTTTTGAGTTAAGAATTTTTAACAAAAAAGTTAACTTCCAACCCGCAAATATGAATTTTCAACAAAAAAGTTTATTTTCATAGTAACTATTACTAAAAAATGCAACTAGTTACCCAACCCTTATCATCTCTGATCCCAAATCAAATTATATTTTTAAAAACTGAGAAAACTTCATTTTTCAGGACTGGAGAAAAAATGTTTTTGGACAAATAGACACACCAGCGGTACAACTAATAAATGCAATCGAGGGTGGAACTTACACCTCAGCTGAGAAAATGTTACCCACTTACACACCTTGTGATGCGTTTTTAGCTGGGGTGGTTTTAAGGCCAGAAATGGCTACGAATGTAATTTCCTATCACATAGATATTGAGTTAAATGGAAACAGGACAAGAGGACAAGTTGTTATCGATCATTTTATGGCCAACGACCCCAACGCAGTGGTCATTCAAGAATTTGATTCAGAAATTTTCAAAGATATTATGCTCTGTGCTGCAAATCCTTCCAAATATAGAAATAAGCAAGTAAATACGGTAAAAGACAATGAGACACCAGTGATTGAACCTGTGAAACAGGAAATACATGAAGTAAACGAGGACTTTTCCATCGATTTCATTAAAACAGAACTAATAGATTACGAAGAAGCGTAGAATATAATAAATTTCTAAGAAAATCTGTAAATACCGTTATTATAAGGTAGAAATAAACTATTTTCAAATTGTTTAACTGTAATGTAACTCAATTCCAGTTTTTCTGTTGCATATTATTTCACGTTAAGTTTTCATTATTTAAAACTTTCAAATTTTGTTACTCTTATTGCTTATTTTCTTAAGATCACTACATTTCAAATGTAGAATGGTATAGGATCTTATTTATTATATTCTTTATCGAATACGAGAACTTTGACTATTTGAAAATATTTAAATGTTTTCAACAACCTCATGCATGAGATTTTAAATTCCTAGCTTCGATACGAGAAATTTTTGATTGAGAATATATGAGGTTTTTTTCCAAAGATCCAATTTTTATGATTGAAGAACAAAACCAAGAAAAGGAAATTCAAGTAACAGAATAAAAAGATCTCCATGGAACTAAAAAAGTATCTCTCCGAAGAAAAAAATATACTAAAAATGAAGAAAGTATTCAAAAATTAGCCTTTTCCAGGGTGGCGACTTGACTGGGAAACCAGGAATTTTATTGGCCGGGAAAAAAACCGGGAAATGAATGCTAATTTAATTAAAAAGACGGGAATTCGCTTGACTCAACATAGACTATTAAAAATTCTACAAAAAAAGAGAAATAATCGGTTCCCTTTCATGAATCAAAAAAAGATCTTATAATCTGATTTGAAGAATGTAATGTTCCTTTAATCTGATTATCGAAATATTTTAATATATCTATACGTCATGAGAGGAGGAATTTTCATTTTTTTCTATAACAAGAAAAATGTTTTGCAAATTTGTTTCTCTGTGAGATTTTTTCAGCTGACACAAAATTGATAGTCGAATTGATGATAGCTCGAACCTACAGAAATAATTATTACCTTCATCTTTTCAAAAAAATGTATTTATCACGTTTCATTTGCTTCTCTTCATTTATCTGAGTTGAGACAGGGGATTCCAGAAAATATTTATAGAGAAGAATTTTTAAAAATCGTACCTCCAATTCAAAATTCGTTACAATTTTTAAGTTCCCTCTTCTTAATTTTGAATAAAGAGAGTGTTTCAAGCAGTCTTTAGAGTAGAAGTAGTATTCTGAAGAAAAAATATTAAAATAGTCACACTTAATATTAAAAATATATAATATTTTTATTTTTTTTTTGTTCGAATTTCAACCATTCTGTTGGAAAATTGTACCTATTTTTTGGTTGAAAATTAATTTTTTGTCAAAAATTGAACTATTCTAGTTAAATGTTTTTCATTGCAGATAAACTTCACTTGAACATTTACAGTTTCATTTGAATCTTCATCATTTTGTGTATAAATGTAATAATTTGTTTGGCAGTTAGTTTTTTTGTTATAAGTTATTTTTTTAACTGAAAATTTAACTTATTCCATTTAAAGATTCCATAGTTTCAGTTAACAATCTATTTGTTTAGTTAAACATACATTTTTTCTCAATTTAAAATTTGAGTAATCAAATTTTCATTCAATAATCTTCTTCAGTAAAAGTTGATTTATCTGTTTGAAAACTCAACTCCTTCAGTCAAAGATTCTTTTTTTTAGTATAAAACACTTATGCTTGGTTTAAAATTGTTTTTTTAAACTATAAATGTTACAGTTCCATTTTTGGTTGCAAATGATTATTTTTTGACTTTGAAATTCGACTCTTTTGTGAAAACATGATCTCTTTTCTTAGAAAATGATTCTTTCTATTTAGAAATTACTTTTCATGGTTAGCAATTCGAGTTATGCAGCCAAACATTTTTCATTCTAGTCGAACATGCATCTATTTTAAAACTCTTATGTTTGGTTTAAAATTAATTTTTCAAGTAAAAAATGTCACTATTCCATTTTTGTTCCGAAATTTTTTTTTTGTGATTCAAATTTCAACCATTCTGTTGAAAAAATTTATTTTTTTTGTTGAAAATTTATTTTTTTTTAAAAACTGAGCTATTCTAGTCAAATGTTTATCATTGCAGATAAACATTCGTCTTTCTGGTTTGAAATGCTACTTCTTCAGTTGAACATTTACAATTTCATTTGATTCTTCATCATTTTGTGTAAAAATGTAATGATTCGTTTGAAAGTTAGTTTTTTTTTTGTTTTAAGAAATTTTGTTTAACTGAAAATTTAACTTACCTAGTTCAGTTGAAAATTCCACAGTTTCAGTTAAATTATGAAAATAATCATTTTTCGACTTTGAAAACCTAATATTTTGTTAAAACATCGTGTTTTTTCTTAGAGAATGATTCTTCCTATGTGTTAATTAATCTTCTTGTTTGAATATTTACCTTCATTGTTGTAAATTGAAGTGCTCCATGTAAATATTGATCTTTTTAGTTGAAAATTCATCTTCTTGTTCTGAAATTGAACTCTTCTGGTTGAAGATTCATAATGTTATTTGAAAATTCATCATATTGGTTGAAAAATGAACTATTTTGTTGGAAGTCTGTTGTTTTTTTTGTTATCGTAAATTGATTCCTTTAATTGTAAGTTTAGCTGTTCCAATTTTTGTAAAAAAATTATATTTTTTGTTAAAAATTAGAGTATTGTTTTTAGAATTGATTTATTTTGCAATATTTGATCTGTTGTGTTAAAGGATGTTTAGATTTGAATAAAAATAAATGTTACCGTTATACGACAACTATAAATATGTTACTTCTAGTTGACCGGGATAATTGAAAAACTTAACCGGCAAATGACCGAGAATTTGAAATCGTCTGCCGAATCGCTACCCTGCTTTTCAAATCGGTCAAAAATTATTTTCTAAGCCAAGTAACTAGTAGTTTAATTTTTAACAAAAAGGCCAATTTTCAACAAATTAGTTTAACTTTCAAACAAGTAGTTCAATTTTCGATCAAAAAGATTCTTATTTTCAATCAAGAAGAGTTCAGTCTAACGAGCAGAAAAATTATTAGCGTTTCAAAGCAGAAAGACAAATCTTCTACGAAGCAGTTTTCAATTTCCAACCTGGAAATATAAATTTTTAACGAAAGAGGTAATTTTTAGCAACACAGTTGAACTTGCAATAAAAAAAGATTAGTTTTAAATTAAATTGTCAAATTTTGAATAAAATAGTTAGCTTTCGTCTGAGGAATCAGATCAGGAACTGGAAAATTAATCTTCTTGTTTGAAAATAAAACGTTTTAGTTGAAAATTTAAGTAAAATTATGAAAAAAAGTATAATACCGGAGAAAAAAGGATACTAAAAAAACATTATTGAAAATAGATACAAATATGTTGTTTTCCCCCTAGAAGTGGTGTCAAAAATACTTGAAACTAAATAAAAACGCATTTGGAAAGGAAATGTCTTTCATGGTCAGAATTGGGATCACTTATGAAATTTTGTAGATTGCCTACTGAGCGTCCATTGGATGACTATTATTTTGTTAAAACTGAATTGTCAACATGAAAATTAAATTGCCAGAACTAGACTTTTAAAAAGCAATTTTTTTCAAGAACTCTACTGAAAGAGAAAAGTTTTGAACCAGAAAGACGAAATTAAAAAAAAGAGTCGGCTTTTCAAAAATGATTTTCAGGCATGAAAAAAAAACAATTTAAATGTTTGCGTAAAGAATCCATTTTGTTTGTTTAAATTTTAGCTACTCTCTGTCAATGTTGAAATGCTTTTTTAGAAAATGATTTCAACACAACAGATCAAATAATTCAAAATAAATCAATTTTGAAAAGAATACTCAAATTTTCAGCAACAAAGAACCATTTTTTTTACATAAATTGGAACATTTAAACTTGCAATCAAAAAATCAATGTTCGATAACAAAAAAACGGATTCCCAACCAAATATTTCATGTCAACAAAGAAGATGAATTTTCGAATAAAAAGATAAATTTTCAGCTGGAGCACTTCAATTTTTCAACCATGGAGGTGAATATTCAAACCAGAATTGTCAAATAGAAAGTATAATTTTCTAAGACAAAATACAATGTCTCAACAAATTAGTCGAACTTCGAACCCAAAACATAATTATTTTCCACCAAAAATGAGAAAGTAATATTTTTAGTCTAAAAAACGAATTCCAAACCAAGCATAAGAGTTTCAAACTAAAACGAAGAATCTTCAACTGAAGGAGTTAATTTTTCAAACAGATAAATTAACATTTACTGAAAAAGATAAATTGGCAACGACAATTTGAATAATCGAATTTTGAATTGAAAAAATCTGCCCCCTGCGCGGGCACATTCTCATCGCGCGCTTCGCTCGCAAGTTTCAGCGTGCCTAGGGCGCGCGTCTTTTGGATCTCGCGCTCGATGTTAATTTCACCTCGCGTTCCGCGCTTGGTTATGAATTTACCTCGCGCTACGCGCACGGCTTTTGTACCTCCTTACATTTGTATGAAAACATTGGCGAACTCAAAAGCGAAATGTCGACTACTTCAGTTTGATGAGCGTGAATTCTCTTTTGTTAAAGCTTCTCCGGCTTTAACGAATACATTCTCATCGCGTGTCTCGTGCTGCGCACTCGAT
>WSXT02210769.1:0-17781 GCA_011762715.2 Neuroterus valhalla
CAAAGAGACTTGCCACAGATGAGGCTTGCCGCAGATGAGACTTGCTGCAGGTGAGACATGCCGCAGGTGAGACTTGCCGCATGTGACTTGATGCGGACCCAGTTTTTTGTATGCAATGAGGACACTCTTAATAACTTTCTTTTCACTATTAAAACAGAAAAGATTTTTTTTGTGCAATTTTTGTATAGTTTTGAAAATTACTGGTATTTTGACATTTCCGGTAATTTTGGGCCTTTTGCGCGATTTCAAGTTTTGCAAAAAAAATTTATTTTTTATTTTTTCTTCTATTACGATGCCTATGCGCAATTTTTCGGCGCTATTAGAACTGTATTACGGAAATTACGCGTTTTTCGATTCACCCTAACACGGACACCAACGACGACGACGACGACGACGACAACGGACAGAGAGACACCAACCTTAAATTTACTTTTTTGGGATCAGGAGGTCTCAAAACGTGGAGAATTCATAAATTCCGCGAAAGTCAAATCTCACATAAAACCAATACCTTCTCATTGTGATGAGAGTGTAAAAAAATTCTCATTAGGGAGGCCTTTTGATTAAGTTTTGAAAAATTACTAGACAGTGAGAATAAAAAACACTGATTATTGACTTTTCGTATGCAAAATCGACAGCCATAGAGCGGTAAAATCAATCTTGATGGGCACCGTGTCCAGTAATATTTATGAGTAGGTCGTTCTGAGACTGGCGTTGATTTGTCGATTTAAAAACACTATCTCCGAGCCACGTCATATAAATGCAAATATGAGAGTGACGTGAAAATTAATTCTTGATTTAATAGAGCCCTGCAATATCCAAATTGCATCAATATATCAAAACTCGTGAATTTCATCCATAACGCAGGTCATTTCCATTTCTCACAAAATTATAATCACAATGGTAACTCATATTTCCTAGAAAATTCGCAAGACAAATAACAGAAACCATTAATTGTTCTCCAACCGAACTAAAAGTGTGAAATGACCGTTTTCTCTTGGAATAAAGTAGGTTATGGAAGGAGAAAAAAGAAAAGCATATGAGGGAAGGATTTAAGAGAGTAAAGGATAAAGGGGGTTGGGGATAACAGATGTGGGTCTCTGGAGTATTCGGAAACAAATGGGGAATTCGATTAAGTGTCGATGAAAATAATGAATCAGATATGAGAAAAAGATTACCAACTAATTCTCACCTGGACTAAAAACAACCCTTTGCCACATACCGAGTTATCGTCAGTTATTAGTTAAAAATTTGGATCCGAATTGTATATATTACCTAATTGTTCATGAATTTTAATTTGTCGAACAATCCATTTTCATATCATTATTTTTGTAATTTTCATATTGGTTTTCTTTAAAATTGGTTTTATTGGTTCCGCATTGCCGTCTTCTTTATTTTATCTCAAACTTTGTAGAACAGATGCTGTCTGCATATTTTGAGGAACTGATATAGCCAAGAGATGCAATATCGGAATAAAGTTCCCGCACTTTATTAGGAACCCCATTTAATAAATTATGAACTCGTAATAAACGAATAGTTTAATTACTTTACCCACGACTTTTTCAAATTGAAATTGTTACATAATTTATAATTCCGAAGTGGAGAGAAAACTTTTTTTTACAATATCATCATTAATGATTGAAATAGTATTAGAATCGTCCGCAATTTCACATCTTGAATGTTCAACGAATCGCAGAGATCTTTTTTATTTATAATGTGTCTCTTGATGGTAATCATAACTTCTGTTCCTTCACATAAAAAAATTGTCGATGATTTTCTTCTTTTTTTCTCCTTGTCTAACTTATTTCCTAATATATACATACACATAAAACTCTTATCCTAACGCATGGCGCAACGTGATAGGGTGCCTGAAAGGCAACAAGCGAGCGAGTGAACGACGAGTGATCGAGTATTCGAGCGTTTTTGGCGATTCAAGCGTTCGAGCGAGAGAGGAAGAGAACAGGCTCATCTTATCCTATTTATTCATTTCACTTCTTTTACACCTTGACCTTTTCCTCCACACAATCATTCTTCCACTGCATCTCATTCGCTCCTCTAGCTTCCTCCGATTCCCTCATCCATTCCTCCTCCTGTCCTTCCTGCCCCAGAATACTTCCCATATTCTCATAACAGCTTACATTAACTTCTATTCCCCTCATACGTCCCTCTGATACATGTTCCCATGTTTCTCATTCCTAATAACATATTCTGCATTTTCTTTATTTCTCTTCTTCCCAATAAATCACTTCCTTGACCCCATTCCCGAATCCAAATCTTTCTTTTCTTGCCCATCTCCTTCCTCTCCATACATTTTCCGAACACTTTGGTAGTCCTTCCTATTTATTATCTTATATTATTTATTATATTTTGATTCCCTAATCCTCCCTCTTCTTTCTATTCATTGACTTTCCTCATATTTTTCTTCTTATTTTCCAAAAATTACTCCGATTTCCTCTGCTATATGTCTATCTGTAAGGAACTTCCTTCTTTCTTCTTCACGATTTCTTAACTGAATCGCCCTTCCTCTTCCTTCTTTTACCTCCTTCAGACATCCTTTCGCTAACTTCACTCCCTGTTCCTCCCCTAGCTTTTCTTCCCATTCCCATGCTCTCTTCCCTGCTCTGATACCTCATCTATCCCTTTGCATTCATTCTCTTACCATGTATCAAGATCTTCTACAATCCACTCCATCCATCTCACTTATTGTTACTGTAACCTTTCCATCTCTTCCCTTTCCTTCTTTCCCCATATTTCTGCTCCATATCTTATAACCGGCCATATCAGGGTATCGACGACCACAGTATTCTTTTCCCATCTTTCCTAAATCTTCTTTTTCCTATACCCTGCACCTGCTCCATTATCCCCGTCTCTTCTTTTATTCTTTCTCTTATGTGTCTTCTCATTGCTTCTTGAAAGTCTGAGATCAAGATGTTAAATAAAAGTGGGCTCAGAGGATACCCTTGTTTAACTCCTCTCCCCTCAACTTATTTCTTTATTCTCTCCGATATTACCATTACATACAAGTTTTACAAGGTATGCATCAGCGTCACTCCTCTATAATCCTTGATCTCATCTCCCTTGCCTTTTTTTAATATCGTTGCCACGACCCTTTCTGTCCATATCTCTGGCCAATCCTCTCCTCTCTACGCTGAATTGTACATTACCCATGCCCATTTCTTTAGTTTATTCCCCCTATATTTCCATACTTCATTTGGAATTTCATCCAGACTTGGGCCTTTCCTTTCTTTTATTATTCCTAAAACATTGATTATTTCTTCTCTTGTTATGTTCTCTTCCTCGTCTCTTTCCGTTACCTCTCTTCCGCCCTTCCAAACCTTATTCTCTACCTCTCCTAGCAGACCCATGGAATGCTCTTTCCATTCTACCATCTCAATATCCTTATTTGCTCCTAGTCTTTTTTTCTCTCTTCATTAACAATTTTCCAATCATATTAGTTCTTTCCACTCTCTTATCCTCCTCTGCTGGATATCCCTTCCTTATATTTATTACCATTCATCCCATTGCTCTGCCTTTCCTATTTCTCCTCTTTGAATTTAAAATCTGCCAACTGTAACCTCTTGGTAACCTTCCCTCACTCTTTTTCATCCTTTTTTATCTAGCTACGTCTATCACTACTACGATTCAGTAACTTATCCTCCATTTACCTCTTCCTTCCTTTCGTTTTTTTGTTGCTTTCAACCATTTCTTATCCCCCCCTCTTCCCTTCCTTTCTCTTCCAGTCCCCTGACACCGCACTTTTTCCCATAGTTGACCCACGTTTTCTTTCCGTGCTCCCTATTCTTCAATTTCACTAGCACCATTTTGTCCCTTCGTCCATCTCCCTTTCCTATACTCCTTACTCCTCCTACCAGTACCTTTGCATTTATCCTGTCTAGCACTCCTTGTGCTCCTTGCTCCATATCCTTTCTATTTGATCTTATACCTTCAGTCCCCTTTCTTCTCTCTCATTTCTTTCCATTCTTCTTTCAATTCTTCCTAACTTCTCCCTATTTACATCGTCATTCCCTAATTCCTCTCCCTCAAACTTTGCGATTGCGCCTTGCATATCTTCTAACTTACTGAAACCAAAGTCCAAACCAACCTTTCAAACAAACAAAATTCACCTCAAACACAGAAATTTTAATTCACCTTTCAAATTCCTTCACAATTGTCTTGGAACAATTTTTTATACAACTTGTGATTTTGGTTTTGAACATGAAAAATTCTTTGAAATGTCCTTCAAGTATGTTACAATATCTAAATGTGGGCCAGTGGATATAGAGAATCAATTAACAATCATTCCAAAAGTTTTTGAACTGCGAATATACGTTTGTACATAGACAAAAACAAACTATAAAATTTCGCAGAAGTTCGTGATGCACGCAACATTGTTTAAATTGCAAAAAATGTTTTATTGCTCGAATTTTCAAGAGAAAGATCCAAGAGTTCTGCAAACTAGGAATACTGTTCCTTCTTGTATTCTACAACACTTTTTAAGTTTGCAAACATGCCGACGTTACGGAAACTTTTTTTTCAATTTTTTTATGTTCTTTCAGTGCAATTAGTTCATAAAAATCACAAAAGTTCTGCAAATGGAATAAAACGTAGGCAAAACAGTAAGATACATATACTAACATTTGCAACTATTTTTTTTTTTCAAACGCATCATGTATTTATCAGATTTTTATCCTCAACGCTCCTTTTTTGATACACACGAGTATCGAAATAATAACAAAAATTTTTAAAGTCGGGTGCAAATGGAGAAAATGATAGTATCAATCTATTAGTAACTTTGCAACCGTATACAAAATACGGATCCTGAATTTATTTACAAATATTGGTACTTTGCATTTACACAATTTCCAACAAATTACAAAAGTTCTGCTAACTTCAGCTATTGTTGCAGTCAAAGTTTTACGTTAAGGAAAAAATTTGCACACTTGGTTATTTAACGGAACATATCTTTTCAATTAAAAATGGTTTTATCCAGCTACTACTAATAACAAAAGTTTTATTAATTAGTCGCGGTCATTAAAATGTATTAATTAATTGACTCGTGAATTTGAAACGTTGTCTGCAATACGGAAATATTATTTCTTTAAATATAAACGGGTCCTTCTTTTAATAGAAATGTTTCTATGGCAACGATGACAAGGCCTTTCGCCTTCAAAATGTGGTGAAAATGTAAAAAGTGAAGGAGAGGAAATCGACGGGCATAATTTAAATTTATTGTTTCTATAAAGTGAATTTCGGAATAATCGGAAAGCATCTGCTTCAAGGCATAAAATATTCATTTTTCATAGCAATTACCAGGAGCAAACGCAGACAATTTTTATTGCAGGGATTTGACTAAAAAATTTGCTCTACGCTCAGTTGGTCGTGACTTTGATGTTCCAATTCCCCAGAATTTTGTTTGGAAAACAAATGTTTTATATAAAATTGGCAACGTCGCATGTGGATGTTATGAATGTACTCTATTAATTATTGTTATCAAAATATTCAAATAATAATTATTATTTATTGTGATTTCCAGTATACAATCATTTTGCCCAAGCTAAGAATTTGCGTACGGAATTCATTTGCTTTTGTACTACAGAAAAATAGAACATTTAAATCGAAAACTCTTCCAAACAATTGTCTTGTATTTCTATTATATATAACTGTCAACTCGAAAGTATTAAAATGTACTTATCAATATGTAGATAAAAATTAAATAATTCGTACATTATTCTTCAAATGAAAAATTTGAAAAAAGGTACAACAAGATAAGATAAAATAAATATAAAAATTACAGATAAAACAAATATAACGAATATAAAAAAAGCATAATTGCAATTGCTAATGCTACATAATTGCTCTAAGAAATTGCGCAACAGATATAAATGTATAAATGTATCCTGAAAAGTTTGAACTTTTGAATTTTACATTTCACTTTAGTAAAAAATGGCATCATAAAGAAACTTCATATCAGATTTAATTACAAATCAGATTATAACTACCAGAAATTGGAGCAAATTAATTAGTCAGAATGTGAATTTATTCCTGCTTGAAGATTAGAAAAACAGCGTTCACCAAACACTATCATATCACGAGTTTTAGGCTTTAGCTTGACCATGATAAGTCCTTCATTCCTAAAAACGGTCAGGGTAGCAAAAATATATCAAAATAATTATCCTATGTTAGAAACGGAATTCGCAACTTGAGATGAGTAAATTTCTTTACCTTTTTCACTTTGCCTTTCATCTTTAGTTATATTTTATTCAAAAAATTAATTAACATGAATTCATTATATGGCATACAACAAACATGTGAGAGGGTTATAGTATATATCATCTATTTCATTGTATCTCTAATGCATTTTGTTTGTTTGGCGATGAACTTTTGTAAGTTTTGGTGAACAAATTGAATCGAACTGTGAAGAAGTTAACATTTAAATAAAAATTATATAAATCCTAAGCTTTCCAACATCAGGAGTGGTTCGAGCACAGAAATTTTCTGAAATTTTACCTACTTTTACACTTATTGTCTATATTGTGCAATCGAAGTAATTTGATTTGACTTGAAGAAGTAGAAGTCCGGCGAAAACGGAAATAGACCACGGCTAACCGACAAGGGTTGACAGTGCCAGAGCTTTGAGAAATTCTACGAAGAAAAGCTTTAGGAAGCAACGGAAACAAGGCGGAATTGGTTCTACACAACGAGCAATTCAAGAAAGAGAACGTTCACATATTACGTAACGCGTTTTTCTTTTGTTTACACCATTGCATCTCTTTCGGCATCCCAGCATTTTTATTTTCGTCTTTATTTGAACAAAAGAAAAGTACGTTACGTAATATGTGAACGTTCCCAAAGAAAGAAGATGGCTGAAAGACTAGCTATTTTGGAATGAAGATTCGAAGAATCGCAAGCAGAGCTCAGCGAACGGCAGCAGAGGACAACGGTGCCAGCGGCGGCGCTGGTAGCGGAGAAGGCGTCGGTATCAGCAACGAGAGTGGCGCGCATTCGAACCCACTGAGGTTTCCTGGCTAAGGGCGTTCGGAGAGACGTAACCTATCGGATAGAAACATTGACAATGTTCTTGATAATCGGCGACACGTTTTTCCTTTAGGCAACATCGACAGCAACAGTGGCTTTTCCGGCAACGGTGGCTTTGGCGGCGCACAGTGGTCCAAAATCCTGAATCTCCGGTCAAAACCTCGAAATTCGGCAGTTTCTGATCGAGATGAAATTCACTGTACGTGTATAAGGTGTATTTCTGTCGGGAAACCAGTACTTCCTGACCTCATGGATTTTAATTGTCAAGATATGTAGAATATTTCTGTACTAGTTTGAAGTGAAAAGAATAATGCACGCGTCGGAAAGAGATGTCGGAATGCTCGTGCTTCTTTTTCTATTTCGCGCAGGAAAAATCCCGAAATTCAGTAAGGGATTATTGATCCAGGCCGCATCAGGCCGCTTCGATTCTTACTATGTTGCACACGGGAAGGTGTCCCAAATAAAGTGACGTTAGAACTTTTTGCCCTAGTTAGCCCGTCTTCTTTTGGGCACGATTTCTTTGAGGTGTGCGATGCACCGTTTCACGAGCCTGGCGCAGTGCATAACGAGAGGCTCGTCGCATGGGTGATACGGGGAATGAGGAGGGAGCTTTCAAGCTTTTTTGGCACGAAGAAATTTCTGAGAATACTAATCCTTATCATTGAATGTTTTAACCAAATCGTTTTTTACTTGTACATGGTGATCACTCCGATTTTCTTCAAGTATATAGAGAAAAAGAAACTTATTTTTCTAAGAATACTTTGATCAATAGATTATTGTAAGTGTTAATCAAGTTATAATCATCAACGGAAATTATTATGAAATTATTTATTTACTTGTAATTTAAATAAAAATTAATGTTTCAAATGTAATAAACTTCACCTTGAATGGAAAATTGGATGCTCAATAATTTTACACAAATTTATCAAATTACGGTGAATTACCGTGAATCACCGGAAATTTCCGGAAATCTATAGAAATTTTTTAATTGAATTTTATTTTTTACCTTGAGTTATCATAAATTACCTTTAAAACTAGTAATAATTAACGAGAATTATCATGAATTTCCTGAAATTCAAAATTTAATTTAGGTTATTTATCTCCAGTTACCATAAATTACCTGTAAAGTTAGTATGAATTACCCAAAATCCTCATGAATTTCTGAAAATTCATGGAAACTTTTTGAATTTAATTTGACATAATTGATGGTAAGCTACCATGAATTACCTGTAAAAATAGTGGAAATTACCCAAAATTTCATAAATTTCCGGAAATTTATCGAAATTTTTCAAATATAATTCGAGGTAATTTATGGTAAGTCACCATATTCTATTGTGTAATTACCATAATTTACCCCGAAAACGTAAACAAAAGTAGATTTTCATTCCATACTCTATTTTTTTATGCAATTCGGCCGCCGTTTTGGGTCCGCCATTTTGAATTTTGGAAAACTAAGATCATGTTAGAATTCAGCGACCCCGAAAACGTAAATAAAAGATGTGTTTCATTCCATACTCTATTTTTTTCATCGACATATAAACTGGACCGATCATGTCCACTGCGCATCCATTTTGGTGTAGAAGAGAAGGGACATAGGATCCATCCGCGGTTGTCTCTGTCTTGCTTTTTCTGATTGACTCTTGGTTTTGGCTCAGGCCTGTATGAGTAGTTAGCGGGACCCTCAATGGGGACTCAGCCTCGGTTTTGACGGCCCAGCTCGTTTGAAGTTTTCAATATAAATAACGTCATAACCTAGAAAAACATTTATTTACAGCATCGACATATTATATTTATATATCGATGGATAATTTTGAAATTAATATTACGTGCTTAATTACGTATAACAAATAATATTCGTTTCAAAATTAAACTACAAAATAAAGAACTTGGATAAATTAAGGTCATAAATATTGAAGTTTACATTGATGAATTCATTGAATCCATGAAATTCAGCTTATCTTATTTATTTTGCATGAAAATCTATGCAATGCTTATTGCTTATATATAGTGGTTATTTCACTTCGAAAATTAATTATAAACATTAAACTAAAAAATTGTATAAATTATTCGTAAGCATGCATCAAATATTTGACAATGAGATTAAATTTGAAAGTTTTAATGAAAAATTTTGATCCATATAAGATCAGACCCTATAAATTTGAAAATTTCATGAAATGTTTCGTAATTTTGAGCATTGTAAATATAAAAATGGAATATGAACGAACAGGATGATAATAATTATCCTACATAAAAAGACACGTTTAAGTATACACGTGCATCTCCATATAATGCTAAATATATTTTTCCGAAAAAAAAATTTCTTAAACTTACATGGGAAAGTTTTGGGAATTATTTGCCGGAAAAATAGATTTTGGGGAGTGTGAATAATGAAACGGGGCCCACGGAGTGCTAGCGCCGTCACTACGCGCAAAGAATAGAGCACTATCTCCTTTTCTTTCTTCTACGTTCGAGTTCGCGTATCCAGATGAGTGATCCAGTTTATATGTCGATGATTCTTTTATGCAAATCGGCCGCCAATTCGTGTCAGTTATTTGAAATTTCGGGAAACGAATATCATTTTCGAATTCAGCGACCCCGAAAACGTACATAAAAGTTCATTTTTATTCCATACTCTATTTTTATGCACATCAGCCGACATTTTGTGTCCGCAATTTTGAATTTTGAAAAACAAATGTCATCTTGGAATTCAGCGACCCCAAGAACTTCCTATTCTGTAACTTTCAACACGATGCTTACATGTTTAGGGGTTTTGACGGGAAATTTGAGATTTTGAACCACTGTGCGGCGATGGCGCGTACGCGAGAGATGATAATGGGTTCTCCGAAGGTTATCCGAATGTCAACACGCACATAAGAACGACTGAAGCTGTTGCATCGACGAGCGCATCCAGCAGCCGAGACAACTTGAGAATTGTGAAGGACATCAGCGAAATACTAAGTAAAGTTGATGGTATGAGTGATAATTTTGAATGTTGTGAAAGCCAGGTTAGATTTTTGAATCAACCATATGAATGATCGGAAACCGCGAGTACAACTTTGATAGGTTATAAACTAAAAAAAAAGCCAAAGCATGGTTTCAATCTAAGCCTAAACACCTTGAATTGTCATCTGGAAATTTTCTAAAAGACTTGAGAAAAATGTTGTTTAGAAGAGTTGATTCCTATTGATGAAAGTTTGTGCTTTATTAGATAGTGGTAGTCCAATTTCATTTGTGAAATAAAAATTATTTAATCCTGATTCGATTCAATCTTTAGACAAAAACGACTTAGAATTTTGCGGAATAAACAATCCAAAACTTAAGGTTATTGGGCAGATTACATCAAATTGCACTAAGAACAATATTAAAAAGGAAATCAGAATGTTTGTCGTCAATAACCATACTATGACTTCTCATGCTATTTTAGGTAGAGATTTTTTCAAAATATTTGATTTGAAAATAATTGAATTAGAAAATAATACAGTAGGAAATCCATTGGAAATTTTGAACATTGGTAACAAACCATGTGATGATTTGATAATTCCTGAAAAATACCTTATGAAGTGAATAATGAATTGAAAAATATATTTCAAATTCATTATTTCGAACCAGTTAGACCAGAGAAACCAAAAACATGCTGCAATAAAAATTAGGTTCAAATTAGAAGAAACATTCTTTTCCAAACCAGCTAGATTGTCATCTTCTGAAAAAAAATGTAAAAAATAGTTTGAATGATCTTTAAGAAAGATGCATTATCAGGCCAAGTGAATCTGAATATTGTTATAGAATTATCCTGTTTGAAAAGAAAAATCACAAAAAACCAATGTGTATTGATGACAGACCATAAAAGAAGCTGATTGAAAAGGACACGTATCCTATACCATTGATTGAAGATCAAATTACTGTTTTGAAAGGTAAAAGATTCAAAATTCGAATATTTGTGAAAGCCTTTCGGCATCAAAGTTTGCTCTTCTGTATTTCAGAAATTCATAAATAATGCTCTCAAAGATTCAATTAATTCTGGTGACATTGTAGTTTATATGGATGATATACTTGTAGCAACTTCTAATCTTGAACATCATTTGGAAGTTCCCAAAAAGTTATTTAAAACTATGGTTGAAAACAAGCCTAAAATTGAAATTCCGAAATGCGAATACTTATTTGAAATAATTGGATACTCGGGATATGAAGTTTCAGAGCAAGGTGTTGCTCCTAATAAAAAAATAATTGAAACAATTTTGAACTTTGAGATTCCAAAAAATGTACACGAAGTTCAAAGATTAATTGGATTATGCTCTTATTTTCGAAAATTAATAATTAAATTTTCAATCATTGCAAAGCCACTACACAATCTTATGAGAAAAGATGTTCTTTTTAAAATTACAAAAACTGGATTAGAAACAATTGAAACCTTGAAAAAGAAATTGATTAAAGCTCCAATTTCAGCTATTCACGATCCTCATGCTGAAACTGAACTTCAGTGCGATGCGAGATCTCATGGTTATAGCGCTATTCTATTTCAAAAAGGCAAAGATCTTGAACTCTATCCTGTATTTTATTTTTTGAAACGTACCACGGAGAGAGAAAGTCATCTACACAGTTTTGAATTGGAAATGTTAGCTATAGTTTGTGCGTTGCGTAGATTTCGCATATGCGTATGGCTCATGTTGATTTTTTAAATGAGTATGGTGTGCGTGTTAGAAGATAATTCGTTTAAATCAAATTTAATTAATGCATAGACTCGAGATGCAAATATTATAAAAATTAGAGATTAATTCGAAAAATCAGAAAGGAAATTTTTTTAAATGCGCACTGAGAAAAAAAAATTTGTAATCGCAACAAAACCGTCCTGTTAAGCAGTTTTTATTGGCACTGCAAAATTTTGGTTGTCGGCACAAAACTATTTTGTTGGACGAGCGAAATATTATGTTGTCAAGACAAAATTTTTTGGTTGAGACCTATTTTGTCGTCCTGACCAAGGTTTTGTTGGGCCAACAAAACTATATGGTTGGAGCAACGAACGACGAGACCACGCATTCGTATTCATCAGCAGAGATGCGTGCAGGCGCTTGCAAGCTTATTTCGAATATGGCGAATACTGCCGTTGAAGTTGCGTGTTCAGTTTCGATTCCGCTTTATCAGGAAGATTACTTACAGTCTAGTGATTATTTTGTGATGTGCATAGGTTATGGATAATATAACGCGTCGACTTCTGTAGGATTGGGGTTGAGAGTGCCTGATCAACACCTTTAAAAGTAAGCATAGCAATCTCAACCTAAATGTGTTCGTCGTTTACGTTACGAGCTTCAACCTTGTGAATACTTCGTGAATAAAATATTTCAATTTCGCATTTATCTTTTTTGTTTACCAGAACATGGCATTGATAAGGATGCATTTGAAGCCTGGCTCAGGTTATAAGAGTGCAAGGAGTGTGTTTATCTGCATTGACAGAACTATTTTGTAAGGACAGCAGGAGATTTCATTCCAAACAAAAAAACTATTTGGTTAAGCCTGCAAAAGTATTTTGTTGTGTGAACCAACGAATTCTGTTGAACCAAAAAAATATTTAATTTAGGTAGCAAAACAATTTCATTGTCTCAACAGAAAAATTTGGTTGGGACAACAAAACAGTTTTGTTTAGCCAACAGAAAGTTTCAACAAAAAAAATTTGGTAGCCCAACAAAATCGTTTTGTTGCACGAAGAGCAACAAAATTATTTTGCTGAGCCAACAAAATTTTTGTTAGTCAAGCAAAGCAGTTTTCTCAGTGCGTAATTGTATTGTATACAGGCAGCATAATGATTCACTTTGACTTTATGTACCTTGCGAAGTGGAGAAAAATATTATCTTTAAAGATCACGATGAATTTGGCCAAGGAACTAAGAAAGTTTTTGATGGTAATAAAAAAATATTGGTTTCCTAAGATGAAAAAAAGAATTGGCGAATATTGCATCCTCAAAGACCCACATATTGTCTTCTACCTATTTTTTTGGATGACTTGTGGTTCTGAATTCAACCATCGAAACTTCCATGACAACAACAAAAAAAAAACAATCTGCCTGCTGCGCGGACACATTCTCATGGCCCGCTTCGCACGTGAGTTTGAGCGCGCCTAGGGCACGCGTCTGTGGGATCTCGCGCTCCGCACTCGGTTTTTGTGCTTCCCCACATTTGTGTACAGAGCTTTTGAAACTCGATAGCAAAGTGTCCACTACTTCAATCTGATGATCGGGAATTCTCCATTGGTGAAGCTTCTCGGGAATTTCATCATTCTGCTTTTTTAGTTTTTTTTCCTGTTTGAAATAAAAACTACATATCCTGTTAAAAAAAGATTTATAACACATTTAAAGATATTTTCCTGGTGAAGAACTTGTGTCTATTTGTTCTTTCCCAACCTTGTGACAATCGTCCGAAAGTTCAATTTTTTCTTTCTTATATATGGTATTTTTTTAATAAAACAAGAACTACCTGTCCTATCAGAAAGTAAATTTTACCTTTATAGATCTTTTTTTGGTGCACAATTTGTGTTTGATTATATTTCTCCGTATCTTGCATAGTTCGATCAAAAAATCCAACTTTCTATTTTTCATCATTTTTTGTGTGATCAAAATCTGATCTTTCAATTTTTTGAGAAAATTCAAAAAGTTGTAAAGATCGTCTTGTAAGACTTCTAGAAAGAGACCTTTTTTCCTATACCTTTTTTCCATATCTTCTGTTGCTTGGCTAACAATTTTCATTTTTGTTCATATTTTCGATATTTGGAAATTACGTAACTCTGATGATTTTTTTTTTTTCATAAAACATCATGGGGACAAATTATTCCACTTATTTATCACTACAGGAAGCTGTACTTACAATTTTCAAGTCTTGAAAAAAATTTCCAAAGGCCAATCAAATCGACAATTTTTTTTTTAAGTTATCGTGCTAAAAGACAGATATACATACAGCCACATTCGTAAAAACCTGTTTTTCGGGTTTAGGCGGTCTCGAAACGTGGACATTTGACAAAAACGCAAGGGGGAGGGGGGGGGGGCAAATTTTATACAAGTCTTATACCTTCTCTAATGCGAATGTAACAATTTTGAACCTTACAACGCCGGGCATGCAAAAATATCTAAATGAGAAATTATAGCTTTTTGAAAGACCTACATATTTTCCTTCAACCACTATTTAATAGGATTCATGTTTTTGATTTTATCCTTTGAAAATTTGATGGAAAACAAAAATCTCCGTTGGAAATCAAGCGTGCATCGCGAGTATCACGCTGTGAATGTATCTCTCCAAGCCCACAGAGCTTTGAGAAATGTTATCTTTACTGATATCCGATTACGTAGTTTCGAAATATGAAGTTTTGAATGTGCATAGCTGAAGTTGAATCTCAAAGAGAAATGGTTTTGCTGAATTACCTTTTGAAATTTACTCTCTGCATAATTATTAAAATAAACATAAAATAAGCATCTCTTACAGAGAAAATCTACTCATTCAAATAAACGTGCTGCCTCGTGCAGCGTGCACAGCCAATGGACCTGAGGGGCGATTTGGAATAAATTTCGATTTGCCAACGAATTGCAAGGGAAAAACGTAAATTTCATGATAATACAAAAATGAAAGACGATTTGGAACACTTCGAGACGGTGCAAATTGCAAGGAAGCATTAAAATTTTTACGTTTGTTAATTTCAAATTGAGAACTGTTTCAGGATAGGGTGCCAAACAAATTTTTAACGAATTTTTTTTTTTGAAAAAGGGAAATTTTTTTAAAATGTATCACTCTTCAAAATAATAATAATAATATTAATAATTTACTTTTTCTGTGCGTAATTTTGTGTTTATCCTACTCTCTAAATTCTTCGGAGTAAATCCCCACTCCAATGGAGTGAATTTGCACTCCAGTTTCTAGCCAGAAGTGTTACAGCTAACTTCTTGTTGACGCAAAGGATGACTCTTTTGCTTGGAGAGATTGGATAAATGCTAAAGGAATATAGAACCATTGATTACCTCAACGACTTTTTATTAAGTTAACAGATTCGATAAAAATATGTATTAAAAGGAATATTATGAAAAAATATAAAAATTGAAACTAACAATACAAATCTTCGTTTTTTAGCAAATGAATTTACAAGTTTCAGATGTTTGAAATTGAAGACTTTCGAATTTTTCGACTTTCCAAATGAAATTTGGGCAAGCTCCAAGTACCACAATTTGGAACTTTGCAATTGGTATAATAAACATGTCATCCATTCAGAAGATATGAACTTGCAAACTTGACTTTTCATGCCCAAAATGGTCATAATCATCTAAATTGGCGATTTTTTATGCTTACACCATTCATTTCTAAAATTGGAGCCTCTAATTTTAAAACTTTAAAATCGAATAATTTTGAACTACGCATCGTTCGAATTTGAGAATTCCAAATTCAAAAGTTTCAAATTGAATACTTCTAATATATAAATCGAAAGTTAAGTAATTTGTAACTCTACCTAATTTTAAAATTCAATAGTTTTCAGTTATAACTTTCCAAAAGTGTGGAACATAGAAATTTTGATTTGGAAGATTATAAGTTTTGCAATTTGAAATTCTGTAATTTTGGATATTTATATTAGGAAGTCATCAATTTAGGAGTTTTAGAAATCAAAACTCAACTTATGATTTCAAAATAAAAATTCTTATTCCTACACATCTCCAAAATAGATCAGTCAAAGATAGAATATATCAGTCAGACTCAGGATTCCACAATGTCTCTCAATAAAATTTCCTGGGATCTTATAACGATATAAAATCAACCTTTAAACCTTTTTCTTATATCTGGATATATATCACTGCAACGAGTAAAGCTGCACATTCCAATGGAGTGAGTTAATCACTCTAATGGAGTGAATACATCACTCACTTCAGTTTTGGAATGAAGCCTCACTCCAAGGAGTTTCCAACACTCAAAAATCGTAAGTACGGTTTCTTGTAGTAAGTGAAAAATGAAACAAATCATCCTTATGAATTTTCTGGATAAAAGCAAAATCGTCAGAGTTATGGCATTTTCGAAATCCAAAAATATAAAAGAAAATGAGAACTTTAGCCAAATAACGCAAGATGAAAAAGAAAGTCAGAGAGCAAAAATGTTCCTTCTTCGGAGCCCTTCAAGATCGTGAATACGACTTTTTGAATTTTCTCAAAGAATCGAAAATTTCATTTTTGATCGTCCAAAAAATAGTGAAAAATAATCTGTGAACTCGATAACTTTCGAAAGAATGGTCATATTCGATCGTGCTTTGGCACACATTTTGAGGGACCGGAAAGACAGGATGAGTTCGTTACCCAGCTATTTTGGATGAAAAATGAAATGGGGGGGGGGATGCATTGTGAACATTTTTTGGAATTTTTTTTCTAAGACTCAAAAATTGTAAGTACGGTTTCATGTAGTAAATGAAAAATGAAACAATTTATCCTCATGACTTTTTCTTATAAAAGCAAAATCGTCAAAGTTATGTCATTTTCAAAATCCAAAAATATGGAAGAAAATGAGAATTTTTAGCCAAATAACGCGAGATGAAGAAGAAAGTCAAAGAGCAAAAATGATTCTCCTTGGGAGCCCTACAAGATCGAGAATACGGCTTTTCGAATTTTCTCAAAAAATCGAAAATTCCATTTTTTATCGCACAGAAAATAATGAAAAATAATTTGTGGACTCGAGAACTTACGAACGAATGATCATATTTGATCGTGCTTTGGCACATTTTTTCAAAACCGGAAAAGAAAGAACGAGTATGTTTGCCAGCTATTTTGGATGAAAAATCAAAGAGAGAGAGCATTTTGAAAATTTTTTTATATTTTTTTCCAAGAATCAAAAATCGTAAGTACGGTTTCTTGTAGTAGGTAAAAAGTGAAACAATTTATACTAATGGTTTTTTTTTATAAAAACAAAATGATCAGAGTTGTGGCATTTTCAAAATTTAAAAATTGAAACGAAAATAAGAAGTTTTAGCCAAATAACGCAAGATTTGAAAAAAAGTTAAGAGCAAAAAAAAGTTTCTTCTTGGGAGCCGTACAAGATCATTCATACAACTTTTCGAATCTTCTCAAAAAATCGGAAATTCCAATTTTGATCGCAGAAAGAATAATGAAAATTAAACTGTGAACACGATAACTTTCGAAAAAATTATCATATTGGATTGAGCTTTAGCACAATCTTTTGAAGCTGCTAAAGAAAGGATGAGTTCGTTAACCGGCCATTTTTGACCAATGGTTCTGGTTTCATCCATCAAAATCGCTTTTTTAAGAATCAAAAATGCATGTTTCCGCTCAAACTATGCAAAGTGTCCAAAAATGTAAAAACAAAAAGTTATTTATCTTAAAAAGACCTATGAATTTTGTATACACCATTTTTTAATCAGATGCATAGTTTTTGTTTAAATCGAGAAAAATGTTACCCAAAATGAAAAGTTCTAATTTTAAGCAAAACTATGCGAGATATGAGAAAAATGAAAGAAACAAAAATTGGTTGCAAGGTGCGAAAAAAGTTAAGATAAAAGAAAGAAACAAAAATTGTTCACCTTAAGAAGTCTACAAATTCATTGTTGATTATTTCTCGATAGGACGAATAGTTTTCTTTTTCATCGTGATAACACACTTACAAAAATAAAAAATTCCATCTCCAAGCCAAACAATAAGAGACAAGAAGGGGTAATTTATAGAAAAATTGTTCATCCTAAAAAGTTTCACAAGTTTTACATGAAATTTTTCCCAATACGGCGTATGTA
>WSXT02210780.1:0-17780 GCA_011762715.2 Neuroterus valhalla
GATAGGGACGCGTGGCGGTCTCGGGTAGATGAGGCAATGAACTTTCGAGTTCCAAATGCTGATAAATAATAATAATCGGATTGTTGAATTTTTTACAAAAAAATGATTTTTCAACAAAAAAAAGGGATAAAGAAATTCCACATGTATCCCTATGCATTTCCTACAAAATAGTTGAATTTGTAACTCAAAAATACGAATTTGAAAAGAAAGGCAATTGAAAACGAAATAATTCAATTTTTAACAAGAAACGGTCATTTTGCAACCTAAAACATAAATTTATGAAAAGAAACAGAGTATCAAGTTTTGTTGGAAACTCAATTTATTGATTCATAAGCTTCAGCTATTTTGGTGGAAAATTCGTTCTTCCGTTGTTGGAAAATCAATTTTCTTAGCACAAACTTTTACTTTTTTATTGTGTGTAGGAAACTGGATATTTTATTGAAAAATGCAACTATTTGGTTGAAAATTCGTGTCTTTTGTCATTAATTTATCTCTTTTGCTGGAAAAGTAATATTTCCTCATTCAAAAATTCAATAATATATTCAAAAGTTGAATTAATTTGATTGAAAGTGCTTTTTATTATTCAAAGAACCAACTATTTGATTGAAAATCCGTTGTTTCGAACAGATTTGTCATCAAAGTTTGAAATTGAACTATTTTGGTAAAAATTTTATTATCTTATCAAAATTTCAACTACTTCTTCGAAAAGTCATGTTACGTAGTCAAATATTTGACTGTTTAGTTGAACCTTCAACTGTTTTTAGGCTTGAAAATACAACTATTTTTTTATATAAGGCGGTTTTTAATAGGAAATTATTACTTTTCGTCTAAAAATTTGACTAATTGCTTGAGAATTAATCTTTGCTGTTTGAAAACTTAATGACTTTGTTGAAAAGTCATAAATTTTTCGGAAATTACACTGTGTTGTTGAAAATTTGCCAGTCTTTTTTAGAATTTAATTTTTCAAATTATTATTTGTTTCAAGATGCGCCTGTTTTCGAAGTTTATTTTTTATTGTTCGGGAATGGGCCCATTTAGTTGTAAGTCCATCTCCCTTCAATGAAAAACGGCTGTCAGGAAAGGAAAATCGAATCAATAATCAAATATAAATAAGTTTTATGTAAAGAAATAAATAAAATTGTTTTATTCTTATGATTATCAAATCTAGGCTAAATGTCAAACTTTGGCGCTTAGTTGGGCATCTGTATGTTATTTTATACAAAAGTCGAGATGCATTTTGAAGAAATTGAAAAGCCTAACGCAGATAGAAATTAGGCTTTTTTTTAACTCAAATTATCATTAGTGTAGCTAAAAATTCGAAGCAAAAAGTTAGAAAAAGTATAAACTTTGTACCAGCATATTTCTAGAATTCGAAGCAGGGTTAAAACAATCATTTACCTGCGGCTCGTGCTGATTTGTCTGCGGCTGATGCTAGCTCGCCTGCGGCTCGTACTGAAAAAATTTTGTGTTCAATAAAGTCCCTCTCCTTTCCTCAATGCACAATATACTATTCCATAATCGTGATCACAATGAGGCGTGAATTCCCATCCTACTTAAGATTCCATCACAGTTGCATGAAAATATTTTTTTTCTCTTCTGACTGCATCGTATCAAAATCTATGATCAGAGAAGAGTTATGCGAATAGGCGGGTAAGAATCGGGTAAAACCGGGAGCAGAAAGTGGAAAAAACAGTCGAACGGAACGGCGTCGAATGGCTGCGGTTCGCTGGCATCTTCCGGACTGCGTTACGCCTTTATACAGAAAAACCCTCTTTAACAACAGACCGCACTCGACGTCCTCGACCTTTGATTATTAATAACAAAAAATGAATCCAAGAATTTGCATCACAATTTATCCCCACAAAAAACAAGAAAATGAAAAACAAGCTTACAAAAAATTACGAATGACCTTATGACTGACTTTAAGACCTTCATGTGCAATTTTATGCCTTAATGAGTTTACGAATCTTCTAAAGAATTTTTTTTCTCTGATTTGCATCAGTCGTTCTTTCTAAAATACATCTCAAAAGGTCTTTTGATGGATCTTTATAAAAAAGAAACAAAAATTCAATAAATTTAGCTTTTTATAAAGGCCATCAAAAACTACGCCCTGGAACATATGAAGAAACGACTTCGAAGTTCGCTATATGCTCCGGATTTGAAATTTGTTTGATCAATGCCTAATAAACTAACAGATCGACACGAAAACTAAGACAACCATTAGAATCTTCTTCCAAATTTCTCCGTTTGCGATTTTTTTGTTTTTTGAAAAAGTTTTTTTATTCAAATTAGAGATTTTTTAACGCTATTCAACGGTCTGCGGCTATTGAAAACGAATGATTTGAATATTTAACCATTTTATTATACCATTTGAATCGGCATCCTTAGACTTCCGTACGAGTTTTTTAGTTTTACGAAAAATTATACATTTAAACAAATAAATTGTTTATAACATTTTTCCCATTCTCCATCATCAATTTGAATAGTAATATGGAAAAAATCTTAATTATATTCAATCAAACTGTTGCTTTTTCAGCAAACAAGACGAATTTTCAGAAAAGTAGTCAAGTTTTCAACCAGAAAAGATGTCCTGAACAGAAAAGTTGCATTTTCAACAAGATAATTTAGGGTCCAACAAAACAGTTAAACTTTCAACCAAAAAGTTCAATTTTTGAACTACAAGGATAGATTTTTCCACCAAGACGATTAATTTTCTATCAATAGACGAATTTTCAAGAAGATACACGAATTTTTGAAATAATAGTTGGATGTTCAGCCAAAGAGGTAAATCTTCAAAAAGTATATTTCAACAAAGTCATTCGGCTCTTAAACAAATACTAAAATTTCCGATTGAAAGAATTAATTTTTATCGATTTAAATTCAAATTGCAATTCAAGTTTCATGAAAAATATGATTGTTCAACAAGAGGCCTTATTTCTAAGCGAAAAATTTAGTTTTCTATCAACCTGGTCAATTCTTAATTCGAAGAGACAAATATTTAACAGAATAGTTTGATCCTCAATTGAAGAAAATTATTTTCCAACCAAACAGTTGCATTTGTAGCAAAAAATTATCATTTTTGAACTAAATAAGTCACCTTATTACTAGAAATATGAAAACTCAACAAAATACGTGAACAGGAATATTTTTACCCTAGAAAAAGTTTTTTTCAATTATGAAGATTAATTTACTATATAAATAAAACTATCAACCAATACATGAATTCTCTCTCCAAATCGCGTACTCGCCTGCGGTTCATACTGATTTATCTGCAGCTTGTGCTGGATTTTTTGGTTCTTGAGCAAAAAAGTTATTTTTCTACCAAAGAAAACTATTTTTCGAAGAAACCAATAAATTTCAACGAGAAACTCAAATTTTTTACCAAATATTTGAATTTTAAGATTGAAGATTTTTATTTTTAACCACGGAATAAATTTTCAAATATGAGAATCTTGTTTTCAACTAAGAACAGAACGAATTTTTAACATAATAGTTCATTTTCAACCAAACATATGAATCTTTCACCAAATAAGAAAAATAAATAATAAATCATGTCTGAACGATGTAATAAAATAAACAATAAAAAATACTCTTTTTCGATGGAAAGCACTAACATACTATGACACTTGATAGTCCCGAATTGCAAATCTTCGTTGAAAGGTAATGATTCTTGTCTGAAAACAAACAATTTTGAATAAAAATGTTAACATAACCTTGAATGGTTTTTTAGCTGTAAACCACGCATGAAACACTGTAAAACGTCTCTGAGAAATGAGTTTCATTGAAAAAAAAACAATTTCTGCCAAAAAAGGTGACACAACCCAAAACTCTTTGAAAAAGGTTCTTTTTTTAAATCTATTGTTGTATGAAATGATATTTTTCAGCGAAAAACACTACGAATTCTAAAACTCGGGGAAAATTGTATATCTTCTTCGAATTATAAATGGTCTTTTTTTTTTGTTTCAAAGTATCAGACTATCAAAAGGCTAACATAACCTAAAATTGTTTTAAGAGGCGACAGCATTCTAAAAACATTATTCCAGAGAACTTGATATCCTTTTCCCTAAACGTGAGTTTTTTAAGGTTATGTAATAGTCTGCCACGTGATCAATGACCAAATTGATCGACGGCTCTATATTCAGAAAACTGAATATTTTTTGCTGAAATTATAGAAAATGATTCAAGTTTTATAGGAGGACGTCTATCTGACTTAACTGAGTTTTTACTCCCTGTATTCAATGTTATTTCATTAAGTTTATTCCAGCTAGGGCTCTGAAGCCCTATTCTCAATTACATTTTAGAATCAAAATTATTAAGATTTCACTTTGTAAACGAAATTTTAAATCAATTGGTTCGTACAAGCGTCTCATATCAAATTAGAATCCTTCCAGTTCAAAAATCAACTATGAAATATTAAACCATTTTGGGTAAAATCATGTTTTATTGGGAACGCTCCTATAGAAATTGGAAATTCATCTGTTTTTTTTTTTAAATCCGTGATATTTATTAACTACAACTGTTTGGATTTAAATTAATCTGTTTTGATTTTGGATTCAACTCTATTGTTAAACATGTTTTTTCCTCAACTGATAGTTGAGATGTCAACTACAAGTTTTTCTTTGAGAACGTATCTCTTTTGCATGAAAATTATACTTCTCGGATAAATGCCTAACTGCTATGATAGAAATTTTTTTCCAATTTCCCTTTTCTGCTGCAAGTTCTCTTTTTTAGTTAGAAATTCATCAATTTGAAATAAGATTCAATTGTTTTTTCGATTTCCAGAAAAATTGACTTAGAGAGTCCGAAGATAAAACTAAAAAGATGATTAGAGTTAGTACTATTGGCAGAAACATTTCACGTAATAGGTTGTTTCTAGAAGTAATGCTGTCGCTTCTAGAAGCGATGGTATTTTTTGCTTCAGTGATCGTTATTAAAAAGAGTAGAAAAATGATTGTTGGAAAAGAATATCATGAAAAAAACGGTATTTTTTTATAAGTATGTATAATTGTATATAAAATAAAATAAATTGTTTGAACAAATGTTGCTTGGAATGAAATTGTTTAATGCCATCGGAATGTTCTTAAAAATTTAGAAGTCAGTTATTTACAGGTAATGATTTCAATAAATCAAGTTTTTACCTCCAAAACATCCAGATAGGGCACTTGTTATCTGAGGTTTATTTATCAATTAGGAATTTTTATCTTTTCAGGTCAGAGATCTATCTTTCTTGCAGAAAATTCGTCTTCTTGAAAAGAAGCCTGTTTTTGTTAAAAATTTAGAACCCTGACTGCAATAGAATGATTCAAATTCCACTATTTAAGGCAGAGGTGTCCAACCCGTGAGCAACGGTGTAAATAACTGTCACTCGTCGAGCCCCTCTCTCACCACCTTGGATGCGTTTATGCGGTGATAGCGATGTGGGGGTCCTTGGCGGCCGGGCTGCGTGAACAGTGCGCGCAAGTAGGCGCGGTCAGGCGTAGTCAGACGAAGCCCGAGGTAAAATGAGGAGAGAATCCTCAACGAAGTAGTCGGGGAAGGGGAAGAAAGGAGAAGCGCGCCAACCATGCGTTGGACACCCCTGATCTAAGGGCCTGTGACAGTGTGCAATGTGACCAATTATTACATGTTAGCATATCCGGCTGCTTTGTAATCAGAAAATTATAATCAAAATATTGTATTGATTCTATTTTAGTTGGGGCTCTAAAGCCCTATTCTCAGTTACGTTCCAAATTCAAAAAATATTGAAATTAAAGTATTTTAACAAAATGAATTTTAAGTAGACCAAAGAGAGTGATCTTATAACTTTTGAACATTTCCAGAAATTTCAACAGGATATCAAAATTCAGAAAATTATAAAGCCACTGAATATAGACCATGTAATTAGTCACGTGACAGACTATCACAAGTCCTTAACTTTGTCGGTTACACATATGGATGCTGAAGCATAGGGATATTCCAGCTGAAACCTTGGCACAAATTCAAAGTTATTAAATAAGGAGTTATATAGGTACCCATTGATTTTATGTGGGCAATCATAGCAGACAATGGTGATTGTAATTCACGTTAAAAAAAATCGATGGTGCGTGGTCGCATGAGATATTGCGGAAAAGGATTATTATTACTGTGTTCATTTTCATTTTTATTCTCTTGTTTAGTTGTTCCAACTGTTTTTAAAATTGATGACGAATTTTTACTCTAACATGGTTGATTCATTATTAATTAGCTTCAATAATACTTAGCTCCTGATCAATTAATTTATCTATTGCCTTTGTCTACATTAAATATTTCTAGATCCTTATTAAGGAATTCTTTACTTTCCAACAAACTATGGAATTGTTAAATTTTTAAAAATTTAAACTTTTATGTTTCTAATTTCAAATCACAATTTTCTATGCGAAATAGTGAAATCTTTTCTCTTTTGGAGTATAGAGAATAAGTTCTTCCGCTCCAAAATCGCTTTGAGCGATTCTAAGACTAGATTCAGATTCAGCGCGTCCAAATTTTCCAGGGAATTATAGTCTGGTTTTTGAGTTTTAAGGGATTAAAAAATTTTGTCGGGCTGTGAAATTGAAATTTCTTCAAATTTGAATACTTAACCTTAATTAAATCACTATTGAAAGATGTGTGTTATTCCATATCCACTTCTGAGAGTTATGAATGCCTTGCAACTTTTATTTCAATAACTTTCATTGATCATTAAAAACAAGAATCAGTCGCAGAAAGCGAGAAAATTATTGATAATATATATGTTATGTTTATGAATGTTTTTGAATCCAGCGTATGTTGAACCTGAAGGACCTGTTTTGTTCACTATCTTCGTAAACCAAATCGTGATACAAGACAAGTATAGCAATTAACCTTGCGGGTGCATTTTTCAGACCAAACGGCATACGGTCAAACTCATAGTGTCCATAGTTGTTCCACTCCAGAACCCTCAATACGAAAATATTTTTTAGAAGATCGAATAATCTTTTAATTATATAATATTGTTGATAATGGGAAGCTTGAGGGTTTAAAATTCAAAAAAACTTTGAGCGTCAACTTCGATGCAAATTCTTCGATGCAAATTCTTCATTTTATACTTCTTGAGAATCCTTTGCGGCTAAAAATGCGATTGCTTGGTTAAAAGTCAAGACGTTCCGGTTGAGGATTACACCATTTTGTTGAAAATTTTTCTTTCTGTTGAAATAAATTGTTTTTCATCCAAAAATAAAATTTTGTTTGTTTGACATATCGACTACTTAGTGGAATAGCTTTTACGAAAATTAAAAACACACATTCCCGCTCAAACTATGCAAGGTGCAAAGAATGTGTTATGAACCAAGATCATTCATTTTGAAAAGATCTTAAAATTTTCTTGAGACCGTCTTTTTATAAGATGCATGGTTTTTTTAATCGTAAAAAATGTTACCAAAAATGCAAAATTTCATTTTTCAGCAAAACGATGCGAGAAACGAAAAAAATAAAGAGTACAAAAATTGTTCACCTTAGAATTGTTCATATTTTTTTGTTGCTGCAAACTCATCTTCTTACTGTAGAATTTATGTATTTTTGTCTGGAAATTTGACTGGTTCGTCCCTGATTAATAATGTATTGTCCATGAAAAAAAATATGCATCACGTGGTGAAAAAATCCATGTGATTGTTTGAAAATTTTTATTACTTTCAAAAAAGATTTTTTTTGTTGAAAATTAATTTTCGTAAAGATCTATTGATTCCATGTTGGCTCAAAAACCTATCTCAATCAGTTTAGAATTCATATTATGTCGTAACTGAATGAAATTTATTCCTGAAAATTCAATTATCCTGGTTGGATACTTGAGTTTTTTTCCATAAAAATTCGACTTTCTTGCTTGAAAACCAAACTGTTTTGTTGAAAATTTGTCTTTTTGGATGGGAAATCAATCCTCTCTGTTGGAATTTTATCTTGTCAACTGATAATCAAACTTTCCCGTCTTGGATAGAAAACCTATAGTTTCAGTTAAAAATTAAACTTATTATTCAGAAATCCATGTACTGTTTTTTTTTTAAATTGATATTTTAATGGACACTCAATCTTCTTGGTGAAAAATTCATCTTTGTACATGAAAAAGTTATCTATTTGATTAAAAAAGCAACTTTCTTGTCGAAACTCTGATTATTCTGTTAATGATTCACGTATTATGTTGAAGACATATTTCTTGGTTAAGAATCGTTCCAAGCTGTTTGCTAGTTTGAAAATAATAGTTTAACTTAGAGTTAATTACATTTTAAAACAAGAATCAGTCGCAGGAAGAAAGAAAATAATTTTTGATATAATATATGTTATGTTTATGAATGTTTTGGAATCTAGCGTATGTTGAACCTAAAGGACCTGTTTTGTTCACTTTCTTTGTGAATCATATCGTGATACCAAACAAGTATAGAAATTAACCTTGCGGGTGCATTTTTAACGCCGAACGGCATACGGTCAAACTCATAGCGTCTATAGGAGTGTTCTTGATCATAGGGGTCGGAGATTTGACTTATCACACTTTTGTCACTTTTGTCATAATTTGGGAAAATGAATTTCTGAAGAACCAGAAAAAATCTGAATAAATTGTTATTTAGATTGTTCGAATGTTCGGAACTGTATAATAAGCTTCAATTTTTGAATTTCCAATGAAGAATTTGAAATGAGAAAAGAAGTATTCCTAATGGATTACTGGGAAGGAGATTCTTGTTCTGGTGAACAAATCATCCTGTTGTTGCGTTTCTTCTTCTTACCGGAGCTTTCTTTTGCAGGTGACATTAAGACCTCGTTACTCTCTGGAAGTAGTTTTAACGTGACGTGGCACCTCGCGTATCCGCATAAGGTGAGTGATAATTTCTTTTTACTTCGATTAGATCCTGATTGAGTGTTTTCGTAATTTTTTTTTACATTCCAGAGTAAACAATTTTATGATGACATCTTTATTTACCCATTATTTAGAGTTTATGCTTTGCGAATCCCGAATGTCGAACTCAAATTTGTCTACATTTATTTTCCAGAAAATCTAAAAGCACTTACAATTGTAGAGTTCAAAATTAAAACATATAAATTTTGGAATGTCCCCCTTCCAATTATTATTAATGGGCAATGCTGTCGTGTTCAAATAGGAAGTTCTAATGCGCTCTTCTACTTTCTAAGAGGAGCGAAATTTGTTTGCTTCCGAGAACTTTTTTAGTCGGAACAGTTCGAATAACAATTTTCCAAATTAGTGTATTAATCGAAGAATATTCATTGGAACGGGGTTTTCTCAATTCTAGTTATTGAACCTTCATCGGATAGTTTCAGTGCAAGTTATAATGATATATTATAATATCCTCTTATTGATACAGGAGTAAGAGAAAAGGAATTCAAATTCTCCCGCCTGAATGACTTTGCTACAGAGAATTCCACCGATCATCTTCTCACAGAAAGTATTTTGTTTACTTCATTTGTTAGCAGAGAAGTGCATCAGAAGTATTCTTAAATAATTATTCAAATCCGATGAAGAGTTCAAGGTTCTAGGCTCACCCAAAACATATTTTGATGATTAGCTGATAGGGGCGCTGCAGTGCCATAACAAAGTGGCCACAATAAATATGGCCACATTGGACGTTCTGATTTGCGTGTGATTGCTGGGGATCGAAAATTAACCTTCTCGAAATATGAAATCTTGAATCCCACTCCGAAGTAGATAAAATAGAAGGCCATCACGCAATAATAGAAGCAAAAATCCCAATAGCGTCCCAAAAATCTTGAGTACATTTTTGTGTACGACATAAAAAGTTGCAAGTAAGTTGGCGTATAGCACTAAGATGCGCTTCGTAAGGCTTCTCCGGGTTAAATCAGGATTGCTTAGGATGTCCCAATCCCAGCGAATAACATTTAATAATAAAAGAAGCAAAAACAGTTAGAATCAATTTTCAATGTTTGAAGACGAATCTAAATAACCCCAGGTATTGGAAAACCGTGCAGCTTCCAGATTCCGATAACTCTATTGAGTCACAACAACTTATTGAATCCAAACTATTAGATCACCAGTATTCTGAAAATATTTGCTTGCGTCTCTCGCTAAAAATGCAACGTCACAGTGCTAAGAGGAAAGTTAAGCTGCTACCTTGAAAATTACGTAATTAGTTCAGTTGCTGCCTCAATGAATTCGGCAATACTAAAGAATTCGGAGTTCATTTTTTTCCTAACTAAGCTGGTTCATCCAAGCGAGTACGTAAACTGAGCTTCCTACGCGTATTTTCTGCTTGATGGAACTCGTATTGAATTATTCAGAAAAGAAGACATTGGTATTTAGCGGACGTACGTAGTAGGCATGCCGGATACCGTAAGCTGGCACCTACGCGTAAGGTGCCAATGACTTTCGAAATATGACTCCACCCTTATTATCTTGCAATTCTTTGGCATTTTTTGATATAGAATGAATAGATAAAAATCAAACATATATAGAACCCTATTTCGAATAATTCCTGCGGTAATTCGAATCGGGAGTGAAATCTTAATTATTCCACTCATTTCCATAGCTATTTCGATTTCAGAAACCAGTTATGGGAATCAAATGCCAGTGGAACTTATCTTTTAGCTTGGTAGTTCGTGCATTAAAATGAAGGGATTTTGAGTTGAAGGCTTTGGAAATATTTTACTCCAGGAAAAATATTTTTAAAAAGAAACACTAAATCCAGTTTTTTGAACTGGTGAATTCTACGCCGGACTCACGCAAACAATACTCTTTTAACCAATTTTCAATCAATAAAATTCATTTTCATCTACAATGTCGGATATTCAAAGATGGATTTTATAGCGAAATAGTTAAATCCATAACTGAAAGAGTTAATTTACAAACAAAGAGTTGCCTTTTCAACTGGAACAATACAATTCTATAAGATTTATACATTTGGACTTCAAAAGGAAAGAGAATGAACTCTCAACCAAAATAACGAATCTTATAGAATGTGAAAAATAATCTGGAAAAGTAGTCCAATCTGTGGCTAGGTTCTTGAATTTTAAAATAGAAAGAATCAATTTACAACGGAAAAGCTCATATTATACATTTCAACTAGGAGCAGTTTTAATTTTTAAAAGATCAGTTCAACACAACCAGGAAGAATGAATTTTCAAACCAAAGGAGTTTGATTTGTTTATTAATAATGCAGTTGGCATTAAATATCAATTTTCGATAAAAAAAATCTGCAGGGATTTTTGTGTAATGACCCTAGATGCTAGAAAATTACTCTCCTAAAATCTGATCTGATTCCTTTTCTAAGGTATCCGTAAAAGAATATTTATATTCCAAAAAACGAAAAAGTGTTTAATATTCCTAGTCCTAATAATGTATGTATTGTTGAGGATATGTTACATACGCATTTACAGATACAGACAGTCACTCACCTCACGGTCGTGAAAAGAGTTACCACTGACGCCCAACGTGGGGCATGAACCCTTGACCCTGAGATTTATGTTTCATGCTCTACCGACTGATATATATGTATACATAACCATGTTAACTGTAAAATTGCGAATCAATTCAAAAGTTCAATTAACGTCAATTTTAGTATATACGTTTATAACGTTCAGACAGTTGATTCCAAACTAATCGATGTTTCGCGTTCGACTCATTAGTTTCTCCGCTTTTAATATTTTTATGTGTGAAGTCCGTGCTCCAGAACGTGGAGACGTGTTAACGTCAAAATGTTTTTTGGACATCTAAATTTTCCGCGCTGCGAGTAGTTTCCACAACCAAACGATTTTTCGAATCAGGAAATTATGGAATTTTTAATTCTACAATCAGTGTATCGTTCGATTTCGTTATCGAAATACGTCTGAGTTTGTGCAAAAAATTATTATACGTTGTCGATAATAATCAATGTTATGTATATCGTGGATTGAAGTGTATTGATAAGTGTTTCTATGATGTCTACACATCCCAGTTTTGCACGTACTCATTAAGAGAATAGGGTAGAAGTTTGTGGACCATGTAGGAAGAAAATTATTCTTGAACAGAAAAGTTACAGTAATTTTTAATTAACAGAAACTCATAAAAAATTGATTGAAAAGCATATTAAGAAAAATTATAACTTGAAAGATAAAAGGTTCCCCTTGATTATGTGAGCCACATGTCGTTAATATTACTTCAACATGAGAGGAATGATTTGAAGAGACCATTACAAACAATGCCTAACTGTGAATACATATTGTTACCTAAGATCACAAGGATAAATAATGCATCAACGGAAGTATGTTTAACTCGTAATTGTCAAATATGCTTGACTGGCAGATCGAAAACACATCCGCATATTACAACAGGAGTGAAAAAAGCCGTAAATAATAAAATTACAGCTTCAAATGGATTGAATGGCTCGAAAAATTAAAAAATAACTTCGCTTCCTAAAGTGAAACCTTCTGTTCAATCAAATGCAATGACGATTTGTAAAATATGTGAGACTGAAGTTTATATAAGAAAGGTCAAGGACATGCTCGTAGCAAGTAAGATTATTTAGCTCGAAAAAATGTTGCGAAACTTGTGTATAATTTGCCAAGTAAGAAGCAAGAATATATATTGCGTCGGAAATTGTCAATAAAAAAGCTCAAAATGATAGTACTGATTCTATTACGCTGAACACTGATGGACGTTTTTGTGATGATATAATGCACCTTGTCGATCAAGAGAAAGCTCTTTTGTGGCCTTTAAAACTAAAGTTAGTGTCAGAGAATTATCATGGAGAGGTATTTAAAGGCAATGCATACAGAAAATTGTTAAGAGAAGATAACAAACTCTTTGATCAAGAAATTTATGTAGATGTCGGTCCATTTGCCATCACACCATATGTCCCTGTGTTCATAATAATGGATGAAATTGTTAATCCATGTTTTTCGATCAAGAGACTTGATCCGATCCTGATGCAGCACTTGACACAATGCCCAGAACTATTGAATACCGAAGGTTCAGGCTTATGTTCGAAGCAAGCCGGAAAAGCGGCACATAGAGAGTTTCTAAAATTTTGTAAATTACGAAAAATCAATTCGATTGCTGACTATTAATATCCGCAAAGACTGAAAAATTCTACTCTTGAAATCTCATCTCTTCATATTTGAAGTGCAGGCATAAGTGTAGATCAGATTTTGGAAGGGTGATTTTCTGGCATCTAGAGTCATTACGAATAGATACCCGCTGTTTGTTTTAAACAACGTATCAGGCGAACTTTTTTCCGTATATAAACATCGTGTCGAAGGCTCCATCGTAAGGGCTGATTGAACCTGATTGGCTTATCGAGCTTCTTTAAAAAATTCTGGGAGGTCGGGAAGCCAAATAGGATGGATATTACATCCATTGCCCCTATTCATGTTACTAGGGTGTTTTAGGCGTTTGATTGCTTCTCTATGTCTTCTTGGGAAATTTTTTTTCATTCTTGCGATGGCGGTTGTTTCGACAGATCAAAAGTTTGGATATGATGCTCAGCTAGTGCTGATTGCATTAAATGTTTTAACCTGACTTGGCTCTCATAGTCCTCTATATGTTGCTGACCGCTTTCCAGTTCCTCCAAAAAAGACTTGTTTTTCTGATAGGCGCCTTTTTGTCTCTGTGGTTACTTATTTGGATTAATAAAGCCCAGCAGTTTACATGAACCATCAACAGGGCTTCTTCACAGCGATCAGCTGACAGTAAACGTTTGTTGAAAGCGTAGTACAATGCATCGCACCAAAGTTCTAGAATCCTTAAGGTAGGAAGTAAATGTCACTAGGATAATTACCAGGACTCAACGCTAAGAAACTAAACACGCCTCACAAACCTCGTCACGTGTTCACAACACTTTGTACTAACAAAAAGAGGAAATTTGCTCTTTGTGGGGAACCAACAAATTTCACATGTCACCACCATGCACTCCAGTTCACTCCGCACTGAAAAAAAATGCTGTTGAATCAAAAGTGCGCACATTAGGGTGGTCCAAAAATTTTCTTTCGATTTTTTATGGAAAAAGACTGGAAATCTGTTCGAATCCACAAAAAGATAAATGCATTCTTTTGTTTTGAAAAAAGAAAATATTTAGAGGTTTGATATGGTCCCAGAAAACCCCTCTAGGTGGAAAAATGGGTTTTTCGAGTTTTTGGCGCTAATTATGTTTTTTATCGTTATTTTTTTAACGTAGATTGTTTCAAATACCTAAAATATTACTTTACACTGATAATTAGATTTAAATTTGAATTGTTAAAACAATTTATTATTGTTTTTATCAACTTTCTCTTAGAAAAGGGTCAGAAAGTCAAGGGTTTTCAGGATTTTTCAACTTATTTTCAACGTTTCAGTTGAAGCGACGTAATAATCAATTGAAGTTAGCAAAAAAAATTGTTCAAACAATTAACATCATTGCTTATAATATTTTCTCTGCCTAATAATATTTGGTTGCGGTTTTTTCTCAAATTTTTTACTTTTTGCCCACTTTCCACTTGAAGTCGGTTAGTATTCAACTTACTTTAACAAAAATAATTGTTTGAACAAATTATTATTGTTTATGGCTATCTTCTCTTAGATAAGTGCTAAAAAGTTGCGGCTTTTTTGAAACTCCCAAGCTTCTTGTCTCTTTTTCACTTAGTGAGGTAATAATTATTGCGAGTAAACAAACATGCCTATTTAAACAATCTATTATTGTTCATAACCATTTTCTCTTGGATAAGTGCTGGAAAGTTGTGGCTTTTTCTGATACATATGTTAAACTTTGCTCTGAATGGAATTTGAATGAAATTCAAATAGATTAAGTTGATTTGATTTTTGGCTAAATTAGATTGTTGTTCATTTAAAATAAAATTATTTTTTTTGAAGTATCGACCATTACAGTGTTGATTAAAAATTTATATTTTTAGGTCGGGAATTCAACTCTTTGGTTGAACGTTGAATTACATTCTCAAAAACTCAATTTTTGCGTTGAAGATCCATAATTTTAGTAGAAAATTCGAAATTACAGTTTCGCTGAATGAATTCAGCTCCTTTGTTTTAATTGATTTTTTTAACATTGGGAAAAGAACAAAATGATAATTTGTTCAAACAATTATTTTTTGTAAATTAAAATAAATAATAACTCACTTCAAGTGAAAAGTGGGCAAAAAGTAAAAAATTTCAGAAAAAACCGCAAGTTTTTATTGTTAGGCAAAGAAAATATTATAAGCAATGATGATAAACTTTTTAAACGATTTTTTTAACATGTAATAATTATTACTCTAATCTGATTGAAAAGTGATAAAAAGTTCAAAAATTTAGGAAAAAAACCGCAACTATGTAGTATTTATCTAGAAGAAGATAGCAATAAACATTAAGGTACGATTTGTTTGAATAATGACTTGTGCTAAATCAAATAATATAATTACTTACTTTGGGTAAAAAGTGGACAAAAAGTTGAAAATTTCAGAAAAACCGCAACTTTGTAGCATGATTCTGAGAAAATATTTTTATCATAAACAACAAATTGTTTATATAATTTGAATAAACATCGAATCATCAGTGCAAAGTGGTATTTCATGTATTTGAAACAATCTGCGTTTAAAAAACTGTAAAAAATAATAATTAGCGCAAAAATTCCTGAATTTCAACAGTTAAAAAAATTGTTTTTTTTTTAAATATAATATAAATTTATTATAATTGAATAGTTTACTTATTGGGGAAAAAATATATTACAAATTGTTTAAAAAAATGTCATCCATTAAAATATCAAATTATTCTCTTAGGAATAAATATAGTCCAATAATAATCATTGAAAACCAATTTTTTGAATTTTCAAAATTCGGGTGTTTAATGATACGGGAATCCTCCTTTGTCAGGAATTTTACAGTTTCCAATTCGGTAATATTATAAAATTATCGAATATTTTTATGCTCAAGAATTTTCCGAACTGGCATTTTCATGAAGTCAGGAATGTTATATTTCGAATATTTTCTTGTTCAGGAATTTTATTTTTCAGATTTTTCATGCGTTCCCTATTTTGTTGAAAAATCGTATTTTCGTTTTGCAAAAAGATTTTTTTCATTTTCTCAAAGATTCAATATTCAAGGCGATAATTAATCTATTTGTATGAAAATTTATATTCATGCTTGGTTGGAAATTTTATTTATAAATTTTCGTATTCTGAAACTTGCAATATAAAAGTTTCCAAATTGATGAAACTTTCAAGGGCACATTGCTGGAATGAGTCAATTTATATTTGAGGTTAGGGAGTGGTAACATCCCCCTTGAGAGAAGAGAAGCCGTCAGGGTTTTCGCTGACTATCAAAATCAAGTCTTTCTTGAATTTCTAATTCTCGATTATGATTATGATTATCACTTCATTAGTTGTAACACTCAACACCAGCTTTTATATATGTGTAAATGATTAGAGATAGAAAGTCAAGTTAGTAAACTTTTTTTTTTGTTGATCGTTGAAAATGGATTTTCAAAAAATACATGTTTCTTTCTGGCCATTCAAAACTCATGAGTCAAGTCACTTTCTGTTTATTAATAATTTTGTTCTAAGGAGATTGATTGATATCTCTCTTTCATAACCATATACTTTGTTATATTACCAGTGTTATTAAATTGGAATACTAATTTTGCAATTTTCAATTCTAATTCATATCTTACGTCATGGTAACTAGTAAAACATAAATTCATGGGCACTGTTTTTTTTTAAATGGCACGATTCCAAAATAAGTTGACATTAGAAGATTTTTGATTTGCACTATTGTCAAATTTTCCAAATATGATAATGAATAGTTATTATTTGGAAAAAACTTGATTCTTGTTATTAGCCTAATGTAGAGACCTGTTGAAAACTGTGAATATAGAAAACAATAACAATAAGAACTATATTAAAAAAAAAAACAAGACTAGCTATATTCAAGAACTCAACTAAGGACCCTTGAGTTTGACCGTATGCCTTTTGGTCTTGAGGATGCTCCTGAAATTGTTCAACTGTCCTGGTTTTTCTGTCGACCGATCTAGCCCAGTTGAGTTTTTTTTTTTTTAATAATGAAATTTTATTCATCTTCTTTCAGTAAGGGCTCTGAAACCATGTTCTCAGTTACATTGCAAATTGAAAAATGTTAAAATTATGTGAACAAAATATGATTCTGAATGGACCAGGTAGACTTCCCTTCATTATATTTTTTGAGTTCTTGTTCGAACTGTTTACACAAAATTACAATTTTTCTAATTATATGGCCACCGAATATGAACCATGTAATTGGTTCACGTTAAATGAAGTTCTTCTTTTAAGGGGCCTCTTAAAAAAATATTCAAGGGGACCTCCATGTTTTTTTCAAGCCTTTTAGTACATATCCTGCCTGAGGATATGGAATATGGCTTTTTGTCCTCAGATTGGTATGTTAAGTTTCTTAGTTGCAAGTTCTACGTAACGTACTTGCATTCTACCTTCTAATTGTTGCACATACCGATTACGAGTTATGGTGAAATAAATAGAAGAATGCACGTGTGTTTCGCACTCGATGTTCCGCACTGTCCTTTAGTCGGGCAAGGCTATCAAGGAGAATTTTCTAGAAATTTCTGACGACTCGATTCTTCAATTATTTGAGTCTTCATGATTCAACTCAGAAATATCGTCTCCAGCATAACACAATTAACTATTTTGAGGTTATGTGACCTACATTATTCCCAATTCCAGTCACAGGAGTGCCTCTCCGTCCCCACGAGACTTGAGAAAAGAGGAGGTATGTGACCTACATTATTTCCATGGAGAATAGACATAAGGAGACCAATCTGTAATGTATGGACTTCATCGAAAACGGTCGCTTTTCTGTTGCCACTA
>WSXT02210791.1:0-17779 GCA_011762715.2 Neuroterus valhalla
AAAGTGTTATAGCTAAGACACCTGAAGGAAAATAAAAATCCACGGCAGAAGAAAATTCCGCAGCTGATGGGTTAAGAAGAATCGAATAGACGCAAGTTCTTTAGCAGGGAAATATCATTATATGTGTTATCAACTTCCTTGACAGAATATGTAGTTTTCATTACAATCAAGAAAAATAACTATAAAATGAAATAATACTATTTTTGGAAAATTGACTAAGGCTTACACAGAAGATTTGTAGAAAAAAGTTGTCCACCCGAAAATGATATGTTAATTTGTTATAATTTTTCCCATTGGACGCGCAGTTTTTGTTCCAATCGTAAAAAAAATTTAAAATAAAAACATTGAATTTCTAGAAAAAATACATAACATGTGAAAAAAATTATTTAACAAAACTTTTCCACTGTTTAAGACAAACTTTTATGGAGTGCGCAGCACGGGACACGCGATGAGAATGTATTCGTCAAAGCCAGAGGAGCTTTAATAAGAGAGAATTCACGCTCATCAAATTAGAGTGGTCGACATTCCGCTTTTGAGTTTCACAAACTTTTTATACAACTGTAGGGAGGTACAAAAGCTGAGCACGTAGCGCGAGATAAATTCAGAACCGAGCACGCAGCGCGGGGTGAGATTACTATCAAGCGCGAAGCGCGAGATCTGAAAGACGTCAAACTTGCGAACAAAGCGAGCTGCACGCGATGAGAATGTGCGCGTGCAGCGGGCAGATTTTTTCTAATTGGTTTTGCCGTATCAGGTAAACCATTCCGCTTTTTCAAATGAATTTAAAAGCCTCTTACTGTCTGTTCCTTTTTACCTATCTTTTGAGATACTTATACAGACTTGCTTTTCTGTATCTCACACTTTTTTTGGTCTTCTAATTGTTAATGCATTTGGGTCCCTCTTTATCAGCACCAGCTCATATTCTCTTACCTCTGTCCATTTTCTTACTACTCTTCATCCTTCTTCTTCTATTCTCCTCTTTTGCTGGACACGCATCGAGTATTCCCGAAACTTGTTTTACTTTCATTCTTATTACCATCGTTCCGTCCTTCTTTTCCTTTATTGCAAATCAGTTTCTAACCTCTCACACCATCTCAACCATACCTCTCCCTTCAACATAATCCCTAATTGCTGCTCCCTCTCCGACACACATTCCTTCATATTTTACTGTTTAAAATTCGGATTTTTCCGCTGAGAACTTCTTATGTTCAAAAACTGGACTGTTTCATCAGTTATTTCTCTCTGCTTAAAAGCTGTACTGGTTTAAATTATACTCATTTGAATAGATGAAAACAATTCAAAATCTTTTTCCTTTGTCCGATCATGTTGTTGAAATAGTAGGTGGATTTTTTCACGTCTGATGGTCACCATAAAATTGTAAGTAAAACAGAGCCAGGAGAAATCTTTAAACTCGGAAATTTGATTCCTTATAAATAATTCTTTCCTCGAACTCCGACGTTTCGGTGTCAATGCGCACTATCAAGGAGATTTTGTCTGAGTCGATGAGAATATAGTTTTTGAAGTGCCAAAAACACCCAATAGATGAAATAAGAGTGTCCACAATAATATAAACGCAGAGCAAAATCAAAATTTCAAATCGATGTCATTTTTAAATTATCGGAAATTAAAATAATGCAGAGTGATAAATTGAAGTATCAAATTATTTTGGAGACTTTAAACACATGATGGTTAGATTGTTAAAAAGTTTTTGACAAAGAGACATTTTGGTGGTTTGGATGGACGAAAAGAAGGTGTTTTCTGTTTTTCTATATATGCTCTCAACGATGCCTGTGATTGGTCAAAGACCTACTGTTGGGACTGGTAAAAACTGATTGGCCGATCAAGTTTTCCTTACAAAACTGCCAGGACGGAAAGCCGAATCGGATCGGTATTATATCCATTGTCCCTATTCATGTCGTTAGGGTGTTTTGAGATTTCGATCGCTTCTCTTTGTCTTCGTGGAAAAATTTTGTTTATTCTTGCGATGGCAGTTGCTTTGTCGAATGAAATGCTATGTCCATTTCGATGTGATGCTCAGCTAGTGCTGATTCCGTGAAATGTTTCAGCCTGACGTCACTCTCATGTTCCCTTATACATTGGCTTACAACTTTTCCGGTTTCTCCGATATATACTTTGCCACAAGAGCAAGGGATATTATATACTCCTGGATCACTAAGTGGTGCCTTTTTGTCTTTCTGGTTGTTTAAGAGTTGCCCTATTTTTGCAGGTGGTTTATATATGGTTTGGATGTTTTGTTTGTTGAAAATCTTTCCGATTCGTTCTGCAATACCTTGGATGTGAGGTAGGATGGTGGTCGCTTCTTTTTCTATTTCTTTAGTGGATGTGTTTACTAGGTTTTTCTGGTGTATTTCCTGATTGCTCTAGCAATTTGTTTCTACGTGGTATCGTTTTGCATGATGTTTTATTTAACAATTTTTATTTCCTTTTGTAAGTTATCTTTATCTGTTATGGAGACAGCTGTGTGAACGAGGGAGTTGAGGACTGACTGCTTTTGGGCTGGGTAGTGGTGGGAGGAGGCATGAAGGTATCTCGTTGTATGAGTGCGTTCCCTGTAAGCTTCATGTCCTAATGTGTTATCAGATCTTTCGTGAACTAGAACGTCCAAGAAAGGCAATTTTCTGTTTTGTTCAAGTACCATAGTAAACTGGATTTCAGGATGTAATTGGTTGATGAAATCGGGAAATTTATGTAGTTCATCCAGTCCATGTCTCCAGATTACAAAAGTATCGTCAACGTTATGGCATTAGAACTCTGGTGTGAGCTTGAATTGGCTGAGGATTTTAGTTTCCAGATGCTCCATAAAGATGTAAGCTATGAGAGGTGAAATTGAAGATCCCATTTCTGCTCCTGAGGTTTGTTCATAGAATTGGTTATTAAAAGAGAAGTAAGTATTGTTGACACAGTGTTTTATCAAAGGTATGAGATCAGAGGGGAAGTTTGCGGAGGATTTGATGATATCGATTGTATCAGAGATTTCTACTTTCGTGGAGAGAGAAACTACGTCGAAACTTACAAGGGTGTCCTGAGGATGAATATGAACCCGTTTATCCTTTTGATGAAGTCAGGAGAATTTTGAACCTGAGTAATGAAATTTCCTGTGAAAGGATTCAGTTATTTGGTTAGGAAGCATGCCAGGTTACAAGTTGGTGAGTTTCATTGCGCTTACGTTCGGTCTGAGTGGAACGTTGTTTTTGTGGATTTTTGGGAGTCCTTAAAGTCTTGGAGAAAGAGGATTGGTCGGTATCAATTCGGACATTGTTTTGGTCAAGTTTAGTGTCCTCAAGGAGGGTTTTCATTTAGTCGACTATTGCTTTAGTGAGATCGTGTTTTGCTTTTTTATACTTATAGTCAGTTAAAAGGTCCTTGATTTTTTTGTCATAATCCGCTTTATTAATTATAACTCTAGTGTTGCCTTTATCTGCAGGGAATACTACAATGTCTTCATTCTGATTGAGTTCCTTGATTGCCTGTCTTTTCTTTTTTAGTCAAGTTTGGAGAGGGAAGTAGGGCTTGACGTAGGATGTTGGCAGTCCTCCGTTGAATGTCATTTGCTCTTTGTGGTGAGAGGTTATATATTGTAGAGTCTATATTGCTGATAATTTCTTCTTTTGGAATCTGAGAAGGAGCTGCAGCAAAATTATGTCCTTTGGACAGGGCTGAAATCGTTTCATTGCTCAGAGGCTGGTAAGAGGTATTTTCCACTGTGTTTTTTAGTGGTGTCTGCTTTACTGGCAGTAATCTGTCAAATTTCGTTCTTTGTTTTCAGTGTATATGTGTCGTATAAAACAAACTTTCATTTTTAATGAATCTTCTGAAAAAAACATCGATTTGTTCTGAGCGGAGCGTCACATATATCTTTTATCCGTTGGGACTAGTGAAACGAGATGCATACATACCTTCTACACGAGGCTACGTTATCATGTCAAACACCGCAACATTCGAATGTTGCTGATAGTTCGCGTAAATGCCAAGAGATTTACGGAGAGTAAAAAATTTTGATGTTTACTCCCGTCAATCAAAAAATTAGGAGTTCTTTTTTTCCGAAAAGCTCAGTAGTGAATGACACATTTGTCTGGAATCTTTTTTCCTGTTTACGGGCACACAATGGCTGGTGACACACTATGCCTTTTTGTCCGGTCCGGTTTGAAGGGTCCGGTTCAAACGGATGGTGACGACATATAATTTCAAATGCGCAGTGACACACTAATCCCGTTTTGCCGTGCCGTAAGGTTCCTGCCGCAGCATGCTGTGGTGAAACGGGATGACCGGACGGCGGGATGAATAGGTAAAACACACAGTTTCAAGTGGAACGTGTCACACTGTGCGGCAGAGCGGGATGAAAAATGTTCGATACCGTCAAAATCACCGTTTGGCCTCAGCGACGCGAGGAATTCATTAAAAAAATTTACAGACATTCTGTAGTGAGCAAAGAACTTATCTTCATGCCGCTCCAAATTTTCGTAAAATTTTTTAAATGTTTGGATCGGATGTTCACGAAACGGATGGATCAAGTATTTTCGAAGGATCAGTTTATTCAATAAACCTCCTGGCTGGATAGCGCAAATCTGTTTTAATAAATGACGATGCGACGTTCCGCTTTCCAATTGTATTACCTGACACGTGCACGTCCGTTTTCACCGGACAGTGTGTCTCGGTAAGCCCTATCCCGTTTTTCTGCGCCCCGAAAAACCGGTCCGGCGAAAACGCATAGTGTTTCATCAGCCTAACACAAAGAATTGATGCGATCTTTTGAAGTGCATGAAAATGAGGGAGCATAACTTATCTAATCCGGTGGCCCATCTCTCCCCGAATCACCCTGCTCTTTTCCGGACCTGAAGGACACTCAAAAAACCTTTCAGTGTCTGGACTTAAGGAGCCTCGTGGCGATACCGTCACCTATGTCCACATGAGCCTCAAGGCTGCCTTTGAAGGCTTTTTCCTCCAAAGTGAACTTTCTCGGGCCAGTATGTGCCGCCTTTAACTAATTCTTTACAACTTTCATTACTTTACGTTCTTGAGTATCTAAATGATGCCGAGAATCTCTGGCTTGATGCGAACAACGAGCTCATGCAAGTTTACCCTGTCCTCGATAACCGCCCTGATAGTTTGCTCATGCTCTCTTTATTCCCGTCCTCGACGAGGATATTACCGTCCTCTGATGTGTGTTCTAAATGCCATCTTCCTCCTTACCATTAAATACAAAAAAGAAGTTTTTTTTTATATTTTTGTGAGATGAAAATGCATAATGAATCTACTTCTATTTGTTTTTACAGAATTGAGTTCGCAGGGCGGAAATGGTGGTGAATATCCTCAGCGTCCTAGAAATGATGCTTTTACAAGTGGAGGTGGGGAACAACTTTCTCCTAGGTTTCAACTGGTCAAAGGTATGTCTCTTCATTTAAGGAGTCGAATTTGTACATTATTTCAAACACTAAAGAAGGTTACTGATGTGAAGCAAAATTTTGCATAGGAATGAGTTATGAAGGTTCTTCCTGTGGAGTGTATCTTTGGGGGTCAGAGAAGAGTGCTATTTCTGTGCACCATAGCAGCAAAGAAGTCTTTCAACGGCTGAGCCTAGTTTCGAAAATAGAGTTAAAAATCCAGAATCGAAAACGGTGAACATAAAATGGAGGAAATTTTTCTAGAATTTCCCTTGCATTTTACTTAAAAATGAGAATTAAGGGAGTTTTCGGGTAGCTCGTTTTGAAAATCAAGTCAGAACGATGGGTCCAATTTTGAACCTGCATGGCGGATTCTGATATAAACAAACCAAATATCTTATTTTATATTCATCTTTTGATTATTTATTGCCTTTTTATATATTTTTTTATTGAGTATTAATTCATTCCTCGCAATTCCTTTTCTCTATTAAAAAACTTTGTTTCACACACATATATTCGAATGTACGGAAATTTTTTTTAATGATCGTAAAATTTTTTTTTGACACCCGATATACCATCATTGATATATTCCAAACATAACAAAAGATAAATTCAAAAGCCTTAAATGAATAGAAGAAAATCGCGTGGGATTTACGGTCGACGGTCAGAGCGTCATTCTGTGTGTGAAAAATCACGATATAGCTGCGCGCAAACAGTAACACGGCGTGAGAAAAAACTTCTTTCCTTGAAATGAGGCAGCTTGAGGCAGCAAGTGAAAACGGTTTCAAAAAGAAGACACTCTTCCGCAATAGAAACAACAAGTCACGACACTGGAACTCACAGAAAAAAGCGGTTCTCTAAATGAACTTGTAGAGCCGGTGAAAAGAAATAAATTTTTCCCCTGAAATACATCGCACACATCGTAAACCTGTTTGCGAAATATACCTATTTCATTATTTATTATTAGCGTACGTACCTTCACGATCATTTTCCATGTCACACAAACTTTTTCTACTAGAAATGGACTGAATGTAGCAAATTTTAGAAAAATGTCTGCCATTTCGGTTCCGCCATATCGGATTATGGAGTTCTGACTTCATTTTCGAAATCAGCGATCCCGCTAACCCCTTAATACTCATTCTCAAGTAAATGCATGGAAAATTTCAGAAAAATGTCCGCCATTTTCAATTTTGGATTTCCTACTTAGTTTTCAAAATCAGCGACTCAAAAAACCTTTTTGCACAAGCAAAGCAGGAACAAAAGTCTCATGAGCTAACAATCAGCTCCCATACACGTTCCGAACAATATTTTACACCACAGAAGTCGGAAAATCCATGTAAATTCTGTGATTTTTAGGTCAGAGTGGTATAAAATCAGATTCTCACGTAGACATTCGGCTTTTAACCAAAGACTTGAATTTCAAACCGAAAATGTGGATCCTCAACAAAATAGTTCAATTATCAACGAAGACGGAATAACTTCTTTCAAAGCAGTTGCATTTCTACTGAACAGAATAGTTTTTTTTTTAAATTTGAATTCCAAGAAAATACATCAATTTCCAAAAAAAAAAAAAGATTTTTTCTAGACAAGGAGAAACCTTTGATCCAGGAAAATTATTTTCAATTAGGAAGAACCAATTCTTATCAATTACCTCAATTTTTTACCAAAAAATACTTTCTGGTTAAAAAGATAGAAATTTTGAACAATCAATGGACTCGGAGTTGAAAAAAACGCAAGTTCCAAACATTTTTTAGATTTTTTCCAGAAAATATACATCATTATATATTTCAAACTATGGATATCCAGGAAATTGGCCAATCATCAACCAAAAAGATGTATCGCTACGAAAAAAATGATGCTTTAGAAAGTATTCTCACATAAACAGTAGAATTCAATCGAAAAGAGTCGCTTAAGGTAAAGAAAATGGCTTTTTTGTCAAAGTTTCATATTAAAATTCATTTTTGTGATTTAAGACATACTGGAAAGTAATATAAAATACTATCAACACAAAAATGGTTCAGCGGAACAATGAATTGATCCAAATTTATGAATTTGAATTTCAGAAAAAAGAAATTTCTCTGCGAAACAGTTGAGAAAATACCTCAAAATATAGATTTTCAAAATAACAATTAGATTTTTGAAAAAAACATGACTTTTCAATAAAATTGTTGAATCACGGTTTCTTTCATGGGACACGGATAGATAGCAATTCTTCGGCTAAGCTTCTTCTTCAAAATGGGCAAAAGATGGCCGATCATGAATGCCTTCTCTACATGGGGGCGTCCTCAGAAGTAATGTTTGGAGGACCTTAAGTTTCTCTTTACGCTACCGTAAAAAAAAGGAATTTATCATAATCTTTCTATTTCTATAACATTTTTCCATAGCTATAAATGTGTCTTCTTTTAGGAGCATTAGGTACGAAAAGATTTCCAGAGATTCCTGAGATGAGCGTTCGTATAATAACAACTGACAACTGTGAATTCTGGGATTATATCAAACCGTTGGATATGCATAATGGTGTACCCAAATTCATGGGACGTTACCGCCCGATTCATCAGAGTCGTAAAGTTTTCCTACAAATAGAAACTCAGGAACGTTTTGAAACAGAAACGTCCCTTATTCAGATCTACGGGAATGGTGGTTCAAAATGCCTAAAAATAATCTACATTCAAACGAAACAAAACAAGAATTATGTTACTGTTGAACCGTTTGAAGATTTCAATGTCGATGTTGCACGAACTACTGAAGAATATGCTAATCGCGTCTTTATAACAATTGGAGGATCACTGGATGTCCTTTCTGGATAGAATACGTCCATCCACGATTCTTCGATTGATTCCACCATACTTTTGTGGATCATATGTTTGCACAAAATAATTTTTTTTGCAGCAAGCTTATGAGAAAAATATTGGTTTTTGTTTGATAGATCCTTTGATGATTATAATAAGTATTATACCATAACGCCAAGTCCTTTTCGGGGTAAGCGTTACGCATTTGGTTTCAGCCTCATTGTACTACTTGAAGATAAAGAATTGATGTGGACAGAGTTGAAAGTGTAATTGACATGGGGAATTTTGACCAAGGGATATATAGGAGAAGCAAGTAGGTTCACGTATTATATCAGTCTTAGAATTCATTGCGTTTTTTTGCGAAAAGAAAATGTCCTGATTTCATTTTTAATCTTCATCTTTAGTTTAAGAACTTTGCTTAAGACGCAGCATTTTTAGTAAACAGAAACTTTTAATGAATTATTGAGCAGAACAAATACATAAGAGATTTCTATGGTAAAATTAGAGGCACGACCTGATAAAACAATACACAGCAAAACTAAATCCAGCCTGTTTCCGATTTCAAACGACACACTCGTCCTGTGCAACATCGCTCCAACACGGGTCCCTTTCTGGTTTCTCTAGCAAACAATCCACTCAAAGAATTCCGCAAAGGCATATGAATAATCGATCAAGCGTCAACCTTACACGAGCCAATCAGTGCTAAAAATAGTTCTACTCAGGTTTTACTGTTCTTCTTATAAACGATTGCTCTCCATACATTCCTGTCCTGGCATACATCTCTCGCTTCTTTCACATCTGTGCATCTTTTTCTATAAGCTCTTGTGTTCCTACGGCTCTTTGTATTCCATTCCATTCATTTTTTCTGTGGTCTACTTCTGGCTACGCTACCATTTACCCTACCTGAATACACTTGCTTTGTTATTTGTTCTTCATCCATTCTCTTAACATGACCGAAACATCATAGCCTCTCACACATCAAACAGCGTTTTTTCTTCGCCACATTCTTTGAGAACCTACTCATTACTCACTTCTCCATTAGCGTTTTACCTCACATATTACGCATAAATTGATGCTGATAGCGTTGACTTTGTCCTTGCCTTCTTCCTGATACATCTAGGTCTCGCTTTCATACAGCACAGTTGGTGCAAGCACAGGAACGAATATTAAGATTTTGGCTTTATTTATTCCTTTTTTACTTTCAGTTATAGCCAGTACCCTGTCGAATATCTTTCTACCCTCATTTTTGCGTCTGGAAATCTTTGCATCTATTTTTCTGTCAGCAGTAGATATATTTTCGAGATACACCTAATTATCAACTTAGTCCATCTTCTTTCTATCTCAGGAAATATCATAATATTTTTACACCCTTGCTTCCAAACATGATAATTTTTGTTTCATTCACGTTATTCTTAAGGCGCTTGCCCTTCATGCTGGTATCTAGTTTGCTCACCATCCTGTGCAAATTATTGGCTGATTCTTGAGTAACGATCTTGTCATCTACAAACGCAACGCCACGAACATTCACTGTCCCATAATCAACAGTTCTTTCGTCGATGAGAGCCATTCTGAGAAAATTTTACATTGTACCTATATATTAAACATCAAAGAGAACATGAGGCATCCTGTCCTAGTACTCTGCCCAATAATAAACCAATCACTTCGTTGTTTATTTATTCTTACATTCGCTCTCCTACCATTATGTATTGCGCTTTTTTCCAGAAGCCAACCAGTGACACCATACTCTTTCGAACCTATTGAAAGTTTTGCTCTATCCACCTTTTCAGAAGTTTTATTTAGATCAACGGATGCACAGAACACTTTTTTTGTTAACTTTTAAGATTTTTTCTGTAAGCTTCCTCAAGCTTGAATGCTGTTATTCTGGTGACTTCATTGATGAGTATTTAAGTTAATATCTGGCCCACAGTACTTAGTAGGCTAATTGCTCTATGAGTATCACAGTCGCCCTAATCAACCTTTCCCTTGTATATTGGGACGATAATCGCTTTTCTCCAATCATCCGGAACTCTCCTGTTAACAGCACACATATTTATGAATTTACACAGCAACACAAACGAACATCTGACACCGCCCTTGAGCATTTCAGAGTTAAAACCAGCAGCCTTGTCATCAGTTTTTATATTGCGGAAGTAATGTGCTAGTATTCCTTTTCCTAGTCTTCTTAACCCATTTCCAAAATGGTTTCTTATTTCGTTCAAAATCGTTACCGCTCGAACCTCTTATAGTTAACATTCCCAAGTATTTTTTCCTCGTAGACTGCTACGCGTGTTTCGTCACCAAGCATCACTAGACTTTCTTCCTACAGTTTTTTCTTTTTTTAAGGATTAAAAAACGGAAAAGTGCTCATGCACTAACCCCATTCGCACCTTGGGGACCAGGGGCTCGATATAAGCACTTCACGTAATTGCACACAGAGTGTACATAGACGTAAACGACACTCATAGGTGGATGGTCCACAAGAGGCGAAGGTGAGTGTGGGACTTGCTGAACGGTATCTACCCACTAAGCCTGTAACTCTTTTTTTCCTGCCAACCCATTTCCCCGGAACCGCTTATCGCATTACTTCAGGGGAATTGGGGGAAGGCCAGTATGCCGAGCTTCGGCTTTCCTCTGTTCCGCCAACTTGGCTTACAACTTTTTCCTGTTTTCGACCCTACCAAGATGCACACATCTTTATTAGTAGCGCGACAGTGTCGCGTGACGGGAATGTCGGCCTTCGACATCTTTGCAGGGCCTTATCGCCTAGAACCTCGAGGCTTCACTCCTGATCCCGCCTCTCGGTGCAAATCCCGTGAGATGGTCAACCCGGGAACTTTCGCCTTCCGCGGCACAGAGGTAACAGTGCCGAGTACTTCCGCACTCTGCGGACCTGTGTCCCTCCTTTCCGTTCCTCCAGCAGAACGTCTTCTTGTCCGGGCCGATGCAACTCGCTGCCATACGGCCGTAGCCATGACAGCGGTAGCACTGGGTCACCTTAACCTTCCGTCTGACACGACAGGACACCCATCCAACTTTGAGGTATCCTGTGTGCAGAAGCCTTGCGGCCAACTCCTCATCAATTCCGACAAAGGCCTTTAGGGTATCCCTGAAGGCCTCCCTCGTTATATTAACCTTCATGCAGTCACAGAAGAGCTTCCGAAACGCCTCTCCAACATCCTGGCCTTCAGTTAATTCGTCGATGTCAAGCAACTCGATCTCGACACGAGGGACAAGTTCACGAGCCTTACCCTCTAAACCAACTGCTTCCTCGGTGGCAGCGGTTAATTTCGCTCTGCCCCCTGCCTTGCTTCCCACTTCAATGAGGACGTCTCCGTCCCACGTTTTCTGACGCCCTTGATTTTTACACCAAGGGCAGCTGGTTTCACCGCCCTCTTAAGTTGCGGAGGACCTCGGCATATCTTGAATCCTCGGACGGCTTAATAACTACCTCAGGCCAAGCTCGCTGCTGGCCCTCCTTCTCCTTTATCACCTTTTTCTGGGTTTTCGTTAGACCTTCTCATTGAGCTCGAGGCTACAGGTACAGGGACCTGCCCTCGCGTCTTCACCTTCTTAAGCGCTGGCTTCTTCGCGCTTGATTCTGGAGAACTCACGGTGGGTTCTTTCTGCCTCTTTCCTTGGACTTCTAAGGTACTTTTGATTGACATCTTCCTGGGTTCAATTCTTTTCCCTTAATATTACTCCAGCGCTACATTTGCCTTTCGTAGAACCTTTCCAATTTACAGTTGGTAAATAAGACACTCCCAAGCTCATTTTGTACCGGGTGTTCATCTTCAATTAGGACTGAACATATAATTCCGGAAACGGCTCGAGTTAAGTTGTTTAACAAACATATCTACATGAATTTCCAGCAGAAACAGCTGGAAGCGGTCCTTCCTTCTACATAAACATGATTTGAAGAATGACTCTCTGGATAACCACTTGCTCTTTTATTTCTTGGAAATGTTAAAAAAAAATATATATTGAGTCTTTCTAGTATAAAAAAAGAGTGCACTAATATCCTAAACACTTTTATGAGTGTATGCTTGTACTTTAAAATTCGTATGCCGATACTTTGCACAAAATTTTAGAGGAAAAAATCAATCGATATCATTTAAAATGAGTTCATGTATAAGGCTCAAAATTCATAACGGAGCAAACTTAGCATACAAATATAGAATATTAATTTTATTAATAGTAATTGTGGTAATGATAGATCTTTTTTGTGAACTCAAATTACAAAAATCGATGGAAAAAAGGAAACTAAGGTTACAATAGGAACACAAAAGGCAAAGGTTCAGAAGTATAGAATTGATGAATCATTGTATATCTCTGTAATATTCCAGTTTTATCAAGATTTCTGACCAATATTTGTATTACATCCTTGTAGATGTCCCTACCATGGGCCAAGATGTTCATAGGATGTTTCGCCAGAAATGTTAGGTATCGGTGGAGGAGAATAGTGTCTTAGGCGTGCATTGTATACGAGGCCTCTTATCATTGGTACATGAATGCAGTTGCTGGGTAGGAGATGAGGTTCAGAGAGAGTATGTGGTTTGTCAGGAGTGTATGGTTCGAGAGGTTCGGCGTGTAGTTTCTTTTTCGTTCGAAAACAAAATTGTTTACTTTACAAAAATCAAAAAACCTTCCCTGAACTGTTTCCTCATTAGATGCATAGTTTCCATTTCAGTCGTAAAATAAAACATTTCAAATTTTGGAAGATAAAATTTTAGCAAAACTACACGAGGCCCTAGGCGCGCTCAAACATGCGAGCAAAGCGAGTGTTGCGCGATGAGAATGTGGAATTGAGTATTATTCTCATGTGTCGTTTTTTATCTTCGATGAAAAAATTCTAACTGTGAATGTAGTGAGAACCCCGTAATATTTTCTATGCCAAATCCACCTTCTTGTTAATATGTCCACATGTGAGAGTTCTCAAATCAACTCAAGGTAACTCTCAAGATAATTGCTTAGCTATTCGAACAATAAGTTAACGATATTCCAAGGATACGTTTTCGAACATGAGTTTTATTATAAGATATGTGTTGATGTAAAAAAAAAGGAAATTCAAGAACAAAAATTGTAAAATCCAAGCGAACAAGCTCATAAAAAAAATTTTCGCTCTTCTTAATCGTAAGTGATAAGTCGAAGCAATCTAACTTGCAAAATAAAATTTTTGTAATTTTCCATTCTTCGAATCCGAGCACACTAAAAACTTGATCAACTTTCTTACAAAAAACCTGTACACATAAGCAAGTAGATACTTTACTATCTTCTGTTTTAGAAATTTTTTTGAACTACCAAAATTTAGCTCTCAATGCATGGGAAAATAACGATCACTTCTGACAGTGTGTGAATGTTTATAAGAATCATGAAAAGGTAAATTAATAGTACACACTAATTATTCTCGGAGCGGAAGTTATTATGATCATTTAGCTAGTTCTCCTTTCCAGCGAGCCACGTTCGCTTAGATTTGAATGGCAGATTTAAATGGCCGCAGCTGTCAACCATAAAAAACTGCATATTTTGGGAAAAATTGAAGAGCCTTTTTAAAAGCAACGAAAACGTAAACTTAATAGGTTTCTAGCGCATAGTGTTCGGAAAAAAGACAAATTCCTGGTAAGTTTTTAGTGTGGTGTTATAATTATTTATGTGATGAAAAACGATTTAAAGAATGTAGATGCCAATGTTTGGAGAATAGATATACGGCCGGGAATCTTCGAATAAGTTCTCATAACCCTGCCGGGTTATTGGATTGAACAGCACAACATAAAACTATTCAAATCGCTCATAGAAATTATGCATTGTGCATACAATACGAAGCACTCATTGCGACGAACGTAGATCCGAAGAAGGTTCTAAATAATTTTTTTGTTCTCATGCTAGATATTTGGAATTTTTCGCAGGTAAGAATTTTCCAATAAATATTGACAATAAGTAATGATATTTGAATTCCATTACAGTACGGCGCTATCTAAAGCCGAAAAAAGAATATTTAAATGAGTATAAAATATTGTTCTTCTTGTAAAATACGATAAGGAGTGTGAGGTAATATTACCAAATCTTGAAACTCATGGACGATTTTACTGCATTGCTTGAGTTGCCTGTGTAAACAAGTTTCGAGACTACTAGTGAGGTGTCGCTCGTCGATTCATGCGTGAACTTCCAATGTTTTTGATTGAGTGTTTTGCACATGGAAAAAACTCTTTGTATACACGATGAGAAGCGAACACCCGCGAGCGCGGGTGTTCTTCTTTGAATGAGCCATATTCTCAGAAAAAAAATTGTACGATACGATACAATAATTTTTTATACTTTGTTTAAACGATCCCGATTCAAACAAAGCGCACCATTTTTCTGGGGAAGCGACCGACATATTCGGTCTCAGCGGTTGAAAATGCATAAGGAGAACCCTTGATTCCTCTTGGACATATTATTGCATACGGGAAGGTACCCAGACAACCCAGCTCCCGTATAGATAACAATAAGGCTAAGGCGGCGAGCGACGCGACGGTCCGATGCTTGAGGGCTTGGGACCCCTCGGGCGGCTCTGCCTCGCCTCGGAGGCTGCAGTCGAGTTGCGTCCTATGGTCGAAATCCACAGGGGGTCTAGCTTGAATTCGTCCTCTCTCTCTCTTTCCTAATCTATGTAATCTAAGTGGATTTCGAAATACCTACAGATAAAAGATAGCAAAATATTTAGGTATTATTTTATCCGTGACAATTGCTATTTTAATCATATTCTTATCTGAAGTAAAAAGCGAGATATTTCAACATCATTTTATCCGCGACAATTGCTATTTTAATGATGTTTTTAACTGAAAATATTAAATAGCAAGATATTTGAATATTATATTATGCGTGACCATTGCTAAATTTATTAGATATTTCTTATCTGAAAGTAGTAAATAGCAAGATATTCAAATATTATTTTATCCGCGACAATTGCTATTTCCATGATATTTTTACCTTAAAATAGTAGATAGCCAAATTTTTGAATATTATTTTATGCGTGACAATCGCTATTTTTATTATATTTTTATCCGAAAATAGTGAGTAGCAAGATATTTGAAAATTATTTTATGCGTGACCATTGCTATTTCCATTATGTTTCTACCTAAAAAATAGTGAATAGCAAGATATTTGAATATTATAATATGCGTGGCATTTGCTATTTTCATTATGTTTTTACCTAAAAATAGTAAATAGCAAGATATTTTAATATGATTTTATGCGTGACGATTGTTATTTTCATTATGTTCCAATCGGATGGTAAATAGCAAGATACTTGAATATTAATTTATGCGTGACAATTGCTATTTTCATTATGATTTTACCTAAAAATAGTAGAAAGCAAGATATTTAAATATTATTTTATGCGTGAGAATTGCTATTTCAATTATGTTTTTACCTGAAAATAGTGAATAGCAAGATATTTAAATATTATTTTATGCGCAACAATTGTTATTTTCATTATGTTTGAATCAGAAAATGGTAAATAGCAAGATATTTAAATATTACTTTATCCGTGACAATTGTTATTTTCATTATGTTTTAATCGGAAAATGGTGAATCGCAAGATATTTTATTATTATTTTATGCGTGACAATTGTTAAATGTATTAGGTATTTTTTCTGAAAATAATAGATAGCAAGATATTTAAATATTATTTTATGCATGACAATTGTTATTTTAATTATGTTCTAATCGGAAAATGGTAAATAGCAAGATGTTTGATTATTATTTTATGCGTGACAATTGTTAAATTTATCAGGTATTTTTTATCTGAAAATAATAGATAGCAAGATATTTACATTTTTTTTATGCGTGACTATTGTTATTTCCATTATGTTCTAATCGGAAACTGGTGAATAGCAAAATATTTAGGTATTATTTTATGCGTGATAATTGCTATTTTCATTATGTTTTTACCTGAGATTAGTAGATAGCAACTTATTTGAATATTATTTTATGCATGGCATTTGCTATTTCCATTATGTTTTCACCTAAAAATAGTAAATATCAAGATATTTAAATATTATTGTATTCGTGACAATTGTTATTTTCATTATGTTTTAATCGGAAAATGGTAAATAGGAAGATATTTAAATATTATTTCAGGCGTGATAATCACTATTTTTATTATATTCCTATCTGAAAATAGTAAATAGCGAGATATTTAAATATTATTTTAAGCGTGACAAACGCTATTTTCATTATATTCTTATCTGAGAATAGTAAATAGCAAGATATTTGAATATTATTTTATGCATGACAATTGATGTTTTCATTATGTTTTTACCTAAAAATGGTAAATAGCAAAATATTTAAAAATTATTTTATGCGTGACAATTACTAAATTTTTCATCATGTTTTTATCTGAAAATAGTAGATAGCAAGATATAAAATATTATTTCATGCGTGACAATTGCTATTTTCACTTTTTTTTTATCTGAAAATAGTAAATGACAAGCAATTTGAATACTATTCTTAACATAGTATTTTGGGGAATTCCAGTTTCAGCTCAAAGTGTAAAATGTTAAGTATTATAGTAAAGAACGCTGCCAGTCCTAAGGCTGGATAAAGTGCGAAGGGAAAATAAGGAAAATAAGATGTTTGTTAGAAATTCTTAAAAACTCATTCAAATCAAGTGATTTTAATGGTTTCTTCCGTTTTCGTATCAGGCTGTTAGTCGTGAAATAGGGTGAGAAGGAAGGAGGTTGAAGCGACGAGTGGAGAGGGAAAGAAGGAACGAAGGGCGAGGACGCAACTCTGTCCCCCCTGTTGTTTTCGACCATAGGACGCAACTCGACCGCACCGGCCTCGGACACGATCCAGCTACCCCTCTATGCAGGGCCGTGCCGGGTTACCCTCCTTGCGTAACATTTCTGTTACAGTATTTAATTAAGCATTATCATGCAGAACGCGTTTCGGTCAATCTCAACATTTTCGTGGTAATCTTAGTCGTCATTGGTGCTCGTTTCTCTCACCTTTGGCCAATTACCAATGGCCAGGATAAGGAAGGGAAAGAGGCGAACGGTTTGAGTTCTATTAAGAAGTCACTGTGTGTCGCTCATTAGAACATCATACTTGTAACACAATGAAGCATTGACCCAGGTCGCTGATCAATCTCCTAAGCACTTATCCAAGGTAAAGAGTTTTGCAAAGTCATCTTTAAAATCCTATGAGGGGATCTCTACAAATATCTTCAGCACCTCTACATCCTGCTCCTTTTGAACTCTCTAGTTTAAATTAGGAACAAACGATAAACCAACTTAAATAATGAGCTTACTGAAATTGAGGTAAACCACAACAAGTTCATTTCAAGTGCAATACCAGCTTTCATGAAAATTCAATTGTTTTTCATATTGACATTGATCATGATAGTGAAGATAGTTGGAATTCAAAACAGATTGTTTGGGAAAGCAGCTGGAATAAGATTGAGACCCTACCTCTTTATGTGATCCTCCACACGTTTCTTACAATTTTGAATAAAGTTGTGTAGATAATAATAACATTCTCATCATAATGAGAAGGTATTGGTTTTATGTGAAAATTGACTTCCGCGGAATTTATGAAATCTCCACGTTT
>WSXT02210802.1:0-17776 GCA_011762715.2 Neuroterus valhalla
AGGGTTCCTGAAATGCTGCAATGAGTTGATAAAATAACTATTCCTTATAGGGCCATTTAAAACTCACCCGATTCCTATCTTACCTACATAGTCTATCCCGAAATAACTATCGAGTTAATATCTTTAGAAAAGCCTTAGAAAACAATAAAATACCTTTGTATACAGCCTTTGGTTCGAAATTTTCAACAGAAAAAATTTTTCACATAATCTTGAACCAAATGACCTGTAATTACCAGATGACCCAATCTACCTACAAGTCCCAGGAATGGACAAGATAAAATTTGGAAAAAGTAAACGTGGAACCCGATCAGACAGGAAATTATTCAACTAAACATTTTAAAAAAGATTGAGCAATATGTTATCTACGATTAAAAAAGAATTTAATTTCATTTGTTTAAAATAAATATGAATATTGAATTAAAAAACAATATTAAGGACTGCAAAGTTCCATTCTTATATATACATGTTATTAAAATACATATGTATAAAAAATAATATATATATCTCTTTTTTTGAAATCAATTTATAAATTGCATATTGGAAAATTAAATTATTCAATACATTTTTTACAAATCAGACTCATAAATCGTAGATCTAAATTTAAAAAAATAACAATTATTCCGAAATTGGGAAAAGAAACAATTGAATTCATGAATCTCGATCATTCATTAGAATAATAGGTTCATAATTAAGAGACAAGGAGCGTGCGCGTCAGCGCGCGCTAAGTGATTACTAGTGTCCATAAAAAATACGAGTTTTCAAGAAAATACACCGATTTTCAACAAAATTGTTGTATTTGTAAGCTAATGAAACGACTCATCTGAAGAATATTTGAATTCTCAACCCAAATATTATTATTATTATTATTCAACAAAAAAAGAGTTAGTTTTTAACAAGAAAGGTTGTTTTCAGCAAAATAGTTTAATATTTCAAGGAAACTTGATTTTTTTAAATTTAAATTTTAGGAGTAAGAAGAATACAAAAATAAATGCAATATCTTCTTTTAAAACCAACAAAATGGATTTTTTTGGCTCCAATTACAATTAATTTTCATATGTATCTTTCAAGTTATTACAGAAAAAAATATTCATCACACTCATATTATAAATCTCCCAGCACTAATATTATTCATAAAATCTTTAAAATTGAAAAATTAAAAATAATCCAATGGCACAGTCATAGTATGGCTTTTAAATAAAACACATGAAAAATATTCTACGCTGAAGTTATAAAATGAAATATGAATTGGGGCAACAAAAATTTTCAATCCATTAGAGGTCGTTTCTCACAAGCGGTAAGAACTTTTCCATTCTCATACGAGAAGGTATTAGATTTGTATAAAACCCCCCCCCCGTTTTTGTCAAATGTGCACGTTTTGAGACCCCCTGAACCCGAAAAACAGGTTTTTGTCAATGTGTCTGTCGGTCTGTCTGTATGTCAGTATGTCTGTCTGTTAGCACGATAAGCATTTTGAAAATTTTTGAGAAAATCTTTTTCAAGACTCGGAAATTGTAAGTATAGCATCCTACAGTGAGTAATAAGTGGAACGATTTATCCCCATGACGTTTTTTGATGAGAAAAAAATTCTCAGAGTTATGGCATTTTCGAAATCTGAAAATATAAACAAAAATGATAATCTTTAGACGAACAACGGAAGATATGAAAGAAAGGTATGGCTGGAAAAATGTTTTTTTTTGTCGGAGCCCTACAAGATGGTCTTCAAATCTTTTTTAATTTTCTCAAAAAATCGAAAAATAAAATTTTGGTCGCACAAGAAATGATGAAAAATAGAAAGGTTAATTTTTTGGTCAAACTATGCAAGGTACGGGAAAATATAAATGAACAAAAATTGTGCACCAAGAAAAGGTCTACAAATTTCGTAAGATTCACTTTTTGATAGGACTATTAGTTTTTGTTTCATTCATAAGAAACCATATTGCAAAGGAAAAAATGGAATTTTTGGACAATCGGCACAAGCTTAGGAAAAAACAAATAGACACAGGTTCTTTGCCAGTAAAATATCTTTTAATTTGTTAGCATTCATTTTTTAACAATATATGTAGCTTTCATTTCTATCAGGGAAAATAACCATAAAAATGAAATAATAAAATTTTTGCCTCTGTGATCCAATCAAAAGACTGCAAATCTGGTTTTTGCTTAGCAACAAGAATTTTTTTATTTTGCTTTAGAACCCTACATGTTTTCCAAGACTTTCTTGCAAATTATATCCACTGCCTCTTTACTTTTTCTCAGACTGTCTTGAGACATAGAATCTCCAAATTGTTTTTGCTCCATCAAAATTTTCTAGACAGTCTTAGACTTTATGCGGTTCTTTCATGCACTAAGTATTGAAATATCTTGTAAACATCTAGAAAAGGAAGCTTTTAATTTTGATAAGATTTTGGTACCCGCACAAATTTCCCAGCCTAAGTTCTACATTTTTTATAGGACAAATTTTTTCTGTGTAATCTCATTTTTTTCATTACTTGTTGATTAAGTTCCAGATGGAATTTACGTGTTGAATCGGTCAGAATAACGAACAAGCGACACGGATTCTGCGTCGTAGAATATATTGTTTCCGGTGCATGAAAATTACAAGGAATTGAAGCCTATTTGAATTATCGTAGCGGAAAATCAAAGTCCAGAATAAAGCCCGTTAGACGTCGGCACTTTTGGATATAATCGACAATGAGATGCGAAAAAGGGAGCACCGGTTTAGGTTGAGACACAGAATTATTGTGTGAAGACTATGGAGCATTGATTCGCAACAGGGGTTGTCAATCTTCACAAACCGCATCAAACCACGAATACGTTGAAAAACAATCAACCATTTTGAAAAATTTAAAGAAGTTAGTAAAGTTATTTCATTACTATAATTTTTAAATTGTCCAAACTGAAGAAAAATTAGTGGTTATATGAGACAGTAATATTGATTAGTTATCTAAATGTCCTAATTTTTATTTTATTCACGAGGATGGTTCAGTATAATATAAGTTGAAAGTCCCTGATGAAATTCTGTAGCAGTTATGATCAGTTCTACTTACAAAGGCATTCATCAACTTCCAATGAGGGTAAAGATATCATCTTGTTACGGATAGATAACTTGATGACTTGTGAAAAATTCTAACTGTTGTTCTGCTCTAGGTTTCAATTTACAATTCAAGTAATTGATTTGAACGATTGAATTATGGCTCGTTTTTTAATATTTGTCTTCCAATGTCGATGATACTTTCTAAATTAGAATAATTAGTTCTCAAGTGCCGTGAAATGGGACTGCTCCGGACAAATAAGATAAAAGATGGAAGACAAACGAAATTTTGAATTTCGCAAAAACCATTGCATTTTCTGGATACCCTTGCTGCTTTCTGTGAATGAAAATCGGGTGTTCCGCTTTACATCACATGTCGCGCTTAGCCCTTTGTCACGGTATTTGGGTAGGAAATTAGGGTGGTCTAAAAAATTTGTTCTCGAATTTTGATGCAAAACGCCCGGAAATTAGTTCGAATCCACAAAAAAATCAATGCATCTTTTTTTTGAAAAAAAAAATAAGATTTAGATATGGTGCAAGCCCCATGAAGTTTAAAACGTATTTCCCATAAGAAACAAATACGTTTTAATAAATTTTATTCAGAATTCTCAATATTAGGTGAATCGAGTTCGAAATTCTCCATTTCTCTTCATAATCAGTCACAAAACGCGAAGAAAATATTACTTTTCAATTATCACCCCCATAAGTCTGTGTTATAGGGTCCCAAAGAACCCCCATGAGTGGGAAAATGGGTTTTTCGAGTTTTTCGCGCTAATTATGATTTTTTAGCGGTTTTTTAAACGCAGTTTGTTTCAAATACATAAAATACTATTTTATAAAGATAATCAGATGTTGATTTAAATTGTTCAAACAATTTATTATTGTTTTTAGGAACCTTCTCTTACAAAAGGGTTAGAAAGTCAAGGTCAATAATTTTTTAAACAAATTGTAAATGTTTATAGCTATCTTCTTCTAGATTAATACTACATAGTTGCGGGTTTTTCCCTGAAATTTTTAACTTTTCATCACTTTTCAATTAGTTTAAAGTAATAACGATTTCATTTGAAAAATAATTGCTTGAACAATTTATTATCATTGCTAATAATATTTTCTTTGCTCTATGATAGAAACTTGCGATTTTTTCTGAAATTTTCAACTCTTTGCCCGCTTTTCACTTGAAATGAGTTGATTTTCATTTCAATTTAACAAAAAGAATTGTTTAAACAATTTTTATTGTTCATGGCGTTCTCCTCTTAGATTAGTGCTAAAAAATTGCGGTTTTTTCTAAACTCTCAAGCTTTTTGTCCAATTCTCACTTAGTGAGGTAATAAGTAATGTGAGTTAACAAATATGCTTATTTAAACAATTTAACAGTTATAACAGTTTTTTTCTGGATAAGTGCTAGGAAGTTGTGGGTTTTTTCATGTTTAACTTTGCATTGAATGGGATTTGAATGAAATTAAATTAGATTGACTTAGATCGAATTGATGTAATTGTTGGTTATATTAGATTGTTTTTTATTTAAAATAAAAATGTTTTTTTTTTAAATATCAACCATTATATTTTTGATTGAAAATTTCTATTTTTGGGTCGAAAATTCAACTCTTTGGTTGAAAGTTGAACTACTTTCCTGAAAATTCCATTTTTGCGTTGGAGATCCATAATTTTAGCAGAAAATTCGACATTCAAATTTCACTGAATGAATTAAGATTTTTTGTTTTAATTAATTTTTTTTGAACGTTGGGAAAAGAACAAAAATATCGTACTTTAAACAATACAATACAATTCAAAATATTCTCTCTAATGTTTATTCATTATTTGATCACAACTTAACAGGTAAAGCAAAGGTAAACATTTTAGAAAAAACCGCAACTTTTTAGCACTAATCTAAGAAAAAATTGCCATAAACAATAATATTTTGTTCAAACAATTAGTTTTGTCGAATAACTTAAATATTAACTCGCTTCAAGTGGAAAGTGGGCAAAAAGGTAAGTATTTCATAAAAACCTGCAAGTTTCTATCATTAAGCAAAGGAATTATTATTAGCAATGATATTAAATTGTTTACTTGAAATAAAAAGTGACCAAAAAGTTGAAAACTTCAGAAAAACCCCAACTTTGTAGCATTATTCTGAGAGGATTCTGTTATAATTAAAAACAAATGGTTTAAACAATTATTTTCGTTAAATTTAATTGATTATTACTTCACTTCAACTAAACGTTGAAAATAATTAAAGAAAAACCTTGACTTTCTAACCCTTTTCTAAGTGAAAGCTGCTAAAAACAATAATAAATTGTTTAAATAATGTAAATAATCATCTCATTATCAGAATAAGTTAGTATTTGAAACTATTTGCGTTAAAAAAATCGCAAAAAATCATAATTAGCGCTAAAAACTCGAAAACCCCATTTTTCACTCATGGCGGTTTTTTGGAACCCTATAAAACAGACTCATGGGGGATGATATTTGAAAAGTAATAATTAATTCGCATTCTGTGACTAATGTGAAGAGAAATGGTGAATTTCGAACTCGATGCACCCAACATTGAGAATTCATTCCATTTATTAATTAATAATCAATCGCTAATACTGAATAAAATGAGGATTATATATAAGAATTGTTTACCAATCAAAATACCAAGATAATTAACCAAAGAATAACAGCTGTCATTTCGGGTAAATTCATGCAGATGATCGAAATATATCAAACTTTAATTACATTTGTTTGTAAGTTTTAGAGACTATAAAGTTCAAAAAATGATTTTGTTTGAATATAACAAGATATCGGAAAGCATAAAATCTGCGCGGATTAAGTCAACATTACAGTTGTTATTCTTATAACTACGCAATTATCATCATTTTCTTCATATAAAATGAATAAATCTTCCATTATAGTTTGAAAATTAAAGACTCTTCGTAGCAATTAAATTGTTTTTCTTCGTGAATATCAAAAATTAAAATAATAAGGTTATCAACAATTTCATAGTAACAAATAATAGTAATTTTTGGATATTATACATTTTTTGCAGTCATAACAACCAAATTGGATACAAAATAAACATTGTTTTTGAGTTTGTGTTAAAATAAATTGTCTAAATAATAAAAATTCAACAGTACTATATAACAAAGGTATCTAGAGATGAAGCTTTTCAAGCTTCCTTTTACGGCGGATTTTTTTTACTTGATTTCTGCTTGATTATCTATTATTTATTCATTTATTTGCTTTTTCAATCAGGTTTTTATCAATTTTTTACGTCTCTCTCTCTTGCCGCCTTAGTTTTCCCCTTCGCAATCTTTCCTCTTATTTTAAATATTCTTTTGGTGAATTTGATTTTTGCTTTTTACCTATGGCCATTTCGCTGTTTATTTTCCTACTAAAAACATAATTATACATAGTAAAGGACATTTAACTAATGAATAAACACCATTTCCATGTTCGCAGTTTTCAGGAAATACAGTTTTTACAAAACACGATTGTCAAAAAACACGATTTGCATGAAAAATTTCAAGTTTGCACTTTCGAACAGATTTATAAATAAAATTGCCACAAAACATGTATAATGATAAACGCTCCTAATTTGACTGAATTTAAGTAAATAAACAACAACTGTTAATGCAGCTTACAGCTAGATAAGGCTAGATTATATAAACCTCTCCTCTGCTTATCTGGATTGTAAGAAGTCAAACAGTTTCCAAATGAGAAGGTTATTTTTCAAGTTCTAATTATAAAAGTCATATTCTTTGTTTCTTGTGGTGCTCTTATGACTTAAGCTAAATAATCTATTAAAAAAACTCCGTGTTTATTACTTTTTAGCGAAAGCTCTTCGGAAAGGCACAGTTTGATGTCGGGCCGCCCGCTCTGACTAGTTGAAAGTTAGGTTACGTCGATGGAGGTTACGTTGATGGAGGTTACGTCGATGGAAAACAACACAAAAAGTGTTCCACAAGTTTCAAAGTAGAATGAATTGGCAAATCCTTTTGCAATTCTTTCTCTCCCGTTCCGATACATATTTTCATCTTACATTCATTACATTTTGTTCACAAATATAGAATTATTTGTAAATTACATTGATGGATACTACTGAAAATATGCAAGGTTTCCGTGAACTTTTTTTTGATTTGTGGAAAAAGTTTCCTAATTATTACGCTCAAACTTTGGAGGAATGATTAGTGAGAGGTTTCTTCTTCAAATCTACGCCAAAACTGGTTCCAAAAAGGTATTCCTAGTTGTCAAATGATCACTGTTTAGGTATCGACGTAACCACAAGAATATTTCCGTGGACACTTATATTTGTGTGCATATGTTGTGAATATTGCATTAAAATCGGAATATTTATAACAAAATTTGTACTTTTTCAAGCAAGTTTCAAGACCCTTGAGAGAACATTTCTAAATTACTCCATTATTTATTTTCTACGTCGCTTCAAAATATGCTTCCTATGTTCCCATGTATAGATAATTGTTTTTGAAGGTTTCAGATGATACGATTTGATAATAGAATTTTTTCTTTTGCTCGTACAGTCAAATTTGGATGCTATAGTGATGTGCCAAATGATAAAAAGATGATCAAATTATTGCTTACATGAATGTTGATTATTCTGGGTAGTGGATGTTTGGTATTGGCTCCTCCTTCGATGGCAATACCCAAAATCGACTTGGTCTTTTTGACGGTAATTCTCAGGTTACCCTGATGATCAGGTACAACTAGAGCAGCATCTTCTTCTCGCCTTTCAGATAAATCACCTCTAGCTAATCTCTGGGCACTGTGGTGTCTTCGAGGTGGTCCTCCTGAACCGGCACTTCCGGTTGTTCCACTTCCGGAACCACTTTCATCAAGGAGCTGAGCTCCCTGCATGTCAAAGCTGCGAGATAACTTGTGCGCAAGTTCCTGAAATGAGCAAAACTTTATTCCTCTTTTTGTAATATATTCTCAACCAACTACATCTCTTTATTACCGCCACAGCGGTTATACTTTCCTCGCATTTCCTTCTTCAAAGTTCACGTTTTTTCATACTAATAACTATTGAATTTTAGTATCATATTGCAATCTATGAAATTGCATCCAGTGACTTCAATCATGTGCTTTTGACAATAATGAATAATTTATAGCCATATAAGTAGAATTCAATTAATCTCAAGTTTAATTACAACCGAACAGAGATTTATTTAACGACTTTAGATATTTTCTTAAGTTTCGTAGACGCATTAACTTCTTATAAAATTTTAATTTTGTAAGGAAGATGATGTAAAATATTATTAAGAAGGCTGTTTTAATATTTTTTAGCATTATAGAATCTACAAAAAGATTGATTTTTTTTTTAAATTAAAATTTTTTATGAGAAATTGTATGATTCTAGTTAATATACACGTTTCGAATACCCATTCAGAATCTGTTTCCGTATTTCTAAAGTTTATGTTTCTGCTGTGATATAATCAGAGATTTTTTCCAATCTCGGAAATGATGATCAACGTAGAAAGTTGTTTTATAGTAGGCGTCAAACATCCTTGCAGTGGATGATAAAAATATCTCCGGACATCTATTATAAGGTTATTCAAGAAACGGTCCCCTTAACGTAAAATTATTTATCTATATTTAAATATATTTATCTCTCCTATCCAGCTTAACATGTAAAGAAGGTGTTTAATAAACATGTAGAAAATGTGAAATTTATTCAAGAACGATAAGTTCTCTTTTTTTAAAATCGGGTTTTTAGAAATTTACAGTTTCTTCAATAATAATAAAAGAAATCTGTTAAAAAATGGTTTTTTTCTGATAATCCTGAACATACTTTTATTTTCAAACAAGTAGGTAACTTCCAAATCCACATTATCCTGGGAAATTTTAATACCTCTTTTAGAATGCATAAAAGAGAAAATTTTACCATGATAACATGAAAAAAAAATTTCTTATAAGGCTTATGAAAAAAAATATTTCAAGGAACTAGTTTCAACGGTCATTATGTTCGAATAGCAATTTTGAAAATTGTTTTTGGCATACAAGCAAGTGATCTTATCTGAAGGAAAATTTTATTCAGAATCATTAATAATGTAGAAATGGTAACCATTTTTTGTATTTTTTGAGATATAAGAAGCATTATTTGATAAGTAGTTACATTTTTAGAGATGTTCCAGAGACTATAACGTTTGTTTCATGAATATTTTTTTAATTAAAATTTTTATCAATTTGTTTGATCAAAATCGAACTAGTCCGATCTTCACGGTTATGCAATTTGAAAAATAAGAATTTGTTTTAAATAATTTAATACATCAATTCATAGAACTTTACTGAGAATAGTTACTCGACTGAAAATTATTTAAACTATGGTGAATTTTTTGGTAGAGAACTTGATAGTTTTTAATTTATTGTTAGTAGAATGTCAATGATACAAATTTGGACAGTTGCGTCACTTGAACATAAGTTTCATAAATTAAACATTAATGGAAAAATTGATACTATTATTATTATACAACATGTTGGTTATATTGATGAAAAGACATAAAACACCCAAGTCGATTATAATAAGTCTTATCTTCAAGCTTATCGAGGAAAATAATGATTTATTATTTGTATTTCAACCCTTTTGCTTACGTAATTTTTTGCGTATTTTGTTTGAAAAAACCATTTTGTTGAAAAAGCAAATATCCATTTTAAAATTTAATGATTTGACGAATTATTTTGATAGGAAGTATTGCTTCTTATTGCTTTCAATGTGTCGCATTACCTTCTTTATTTTTTAAAAGAGCAATATATGTATGTAGAGTTTAAAAAGAAAAGAAAAACATAATTTATTGACTTCTTCAATTTAAATAAGTTAGTTATCTGTTACCATTCAACAAATTGCTAGTAAATTTTAATTCCCAGTCCAGCTTCACTTATTTAGTAAGTCAAAAAATGTTACATTCCATAAATAAACGTAAACCACGCTTGAGCGGTGTACACTAGGGTGGTCCAAAAATGCATTAGAAGATTCTTTTTTCCGAATTTTTATGCAAAACGCCCAGAAATTCGTTCGAATCCACAAAAAAATGAAAGCATTTTTTTTGTTAATGAAATTTTTTTTAGTTTTTATAAATTTTATATAGAATTCTCAATATTGGGTGAATCGAGTCCAAAATTCACCATTTCTCTTCACAATTAGTCAAAGATTGCGAATAATATATTACTTTTCAAATTTCACCCCCACAAATATGTTTAATAGGGTCCCGAAAAACCCCCACAAGCAAAAAAATGGGTTTTTCGAGTTTTTGGCCCTAATTATGATTTTTTTGCTTCTTTTTGAACGCAGATTGTTTCAAATACATGAAATATTACTTCATACTAATAATTAGATGTATAATGTAATTTTTGAAAATATTATTCATTTCTTCTAGCAACTTTCTTCTAGAAAAGGGTTCGAAAGTCAAGTTTTTAAAAAAATGTTTCAACTTATTTTCAACGTTTCAGTTAGAGCGAGGTAATATTCAGTTAAAGTTAGAAAAGTGATGGTTTGAACAATCTGTTATCAATTATAACAATATTCTCTTAGAATAATGCTACAAAGTTTCGTTTTTTTTTGAAATTTTCAACTTTTTGTACACTTTTCACCTAAAGTAAGTAATTATTTAATTTAATTTAGCAAGCAATATTGTTTTAAAAAATGTTGAATGTTCATAGTTATCTTCTTTTAGATTATTACTACATAGTTGCGGTTCTTTCCTGAAATTTTTAACTTTTTATCACTTTTCGATTAGATTAAAGTAATAATTAATTAATGTAAAAATAATTGTTTAAACAAATTATTATCATTCCTAATAATATTTTCTTTGCTTAATGATAGAAACTTGTGGTTTTTTCTGAAATTTCCAACTTTTTGCCCACTTTTAACTTGAAGTGAGTTTATATTTCATTTAATTTAACAAAAATAATTATTTAAACAAATTATCATTGTTTATGGCTATCTTCTCTTGGAATACTGCTGAAAAGTTGCGGTTTTTTCTGAAATGTTTAACTTTGCTTTACCTTTTTAGTTGTGAACAAATAATAAATAAAAAAAGAAGAGATAATCATATTCCAAACATCATTGTATTGTTTCAAGTAAATTATTTTTTTTCTTTTCCCAATGTTAAAAAACAATTGATCGAAACAGAAAAGCTTAAATCATTTACTGAAATCTGAATTTCGAATTTTTTACTAAAATCATGGATCTTCAACGCAAAAATTGAATTTTTGAGAAAGTAGTTTAGCTTTCAACCAAAGAGTTGAGTTTTCGACCTAAGAATATATGTTTTTATTAAAAAATGAAATGGTTGATATTTCAGAAAAAAAAATTTATTTCGAAAAAAAAATCTAATGTAGCAAACAATCGATTCAATTCAATCTAATTCAATCTAGTTAAATTTCATTCAAATTCATTTAGTGCAAAGTTGAACATTTAAAGAAAACCCGCAACTTTCTAGCACTCATCTGAGACAAAATGTTTATAAACAATAATAAATTGTTTGAATAATCATGTTTAATCACTCGCATTAAATATTACCTCGTAAAGTAAAAAGAGGAAAAAAACTGAAGAGTTCAGAAAAAAAACGCATTTTTGAAGCACTCATCTAAGAGAAGAAAGCCATAAACAATAATAATTTGTTTAAACAATTATTTTTGTTGAATCAAATGAAATATCAACTCTCTTCAAGCGAAACATGGCAAAAAATTTAAAAATTTAGGGGAAAACCGGAATTTACTATCATTAAGCAGAGAAAATATTATGAGCAATGATAATCAATTTTTAAACAATCATTTTTTTAACATGAATTTTTTATTACTTTAATCTGAGTGAAAGGTGGGCAAAAAATTTAAAATTTCAGAAAAAACCGCAACTTTGTAGCATCATTCTAGGAGAATATTGTTTTAATTATTAACAAATTGTTTAGACAATTATTCTTGTTAACTTTAATCGATTATTACTTCTTCTCAACTGAAACGTTGAAAATAAGTTGGAAATTTCAGAAAAAAAACCGCAACTTCGTAGCATTATTCCGGAAGAATATTGTTATAATTAATAACAAATTGTTGAAACAATTTTTTTTGTGAATTTTAATTGATAATCACTTCGTTTCAACTGAAATGTTGGAAAAACAGTTGAAAAATCCAGAAAAAACCTTGACTTTCTAACCCTTTTCTAAGAGAAAGTTGCTAAAAACAATAATTAATTGTTTAAACAACTAAAATAAACATATGATTATCAGTATAAGTAGTATTTCGTGTATTTGAAACAACTTGCGTTAAAAAAACCGCAAAAAATCATAATAAGCGCCAAAAACTTGAAACCCCATTTTTCCACGTATGGGGGTTTTTCGGGACCCTGTAAAACAGACTAATGGGGGTGATTTTCGAAAAGCAGTATTTTATTCGCAGTCTGTGACTCATTGTGAAGAGAAATAATGAATTTCGAACTCGATTCACCTAATATTGAGAATTCTGAATAAAATTCACAAACATAAACATTTTTCTTTTTCAAAACAAAAAAAAATACGTTCATTCTTTTGTAGATTCCAACAAATTTCCGGGCGTTTTGCATAAAAATTAAAAAAAAATTTTTTGGACCACCCTAGTGCACACTTGTTTATATATTTATAACGCGATAATGCTTCTTTTGCATTTTTCAATTGAAGTTGGTGTATTTTCATTTGCAAGCCTTTATTCTTCTTCCCTTGAAGAAGCAAACTGGGTGGTTTACCGTATTTGACTAAAAATTAGTTAAAATTAATGTTACTTTTGTATGGGTACAATTAGAATTATTTCTTAAGCATGCAGTCAGTCATCTGGTTGACCAGCAATCAGAAAAATTTAACTGATTCATATTAAGATATCATTTATGTTCAATTATTATAGATTGTATGCGAAAGGGTTATAATGAACATATAAAAAATCGATATTTTCCGAAACTGTCGTTAATTTTTCAATTCATAAAAAAGGAAAGTGATGCAAGTTGCATGACCGCTGTCACGTATACGCACGAAGAACGTATTCGATGCTCGACAGATATATACATTGGCTTGTATATATAGAATAAAAGTAATAATTGAATAATTAACTAATGAATTAATTATCCAATAAAATGTGAAATATAAGATTCATGCTTGCTGATAGGCTAGTAGTAGTGGGGTGTTGGTGGTGCTCGGAGAGTGGTGGTGGTGTTTTCTATTGTACACGTCACATCGAGTTTCCGCACTTCAAAATATTCAGAATGAACATTTTTTATTTTTATACTTTGACTTCTTGATATATTGATCATTTCCGGCTGCACTTGTTTGAATCAGAAAGTCTGACCTTTTTCGTCTCCAAGTTTGCTCGAAAGTGAGCTGCGAATATATACATATGAATTATCGAAATCTGGATAAACAACCGAGATCTGAGGTCTCGATCGACAGGCTTGGAAATCTAGTTAATTACGAAGTTCGCGGCTCGTTTCTTTCGGTTTTCGAGGAGTGAAATGTGAAGAAAGGTGAAAGTGTAACAGATAGATGCACGCCGGATCGTGCATCGCGAGTCGTTCAGAATCGCGCGATTCCGGACAATGATCTCTTCTCTTGGCGAAAGAGTCACATCCGCTTCACGAATTTCACTTCCGCTCTCAGAAGACGTCTCCCGAAAGTCAGGGATGCCAGATTCGAGACCAAAATACTAAAAAAATAATTCTGTAGGTACATAAACATAAATACTTGTTTACTTTTTCTATGAAAACTATTTTTCAAAAGTGGTGAACAATTTTGAATATATTACAAGAGGAAGGAATATGTACTTACATGAGTACATATGATAAGACTCCAATCATATATATTATGTTTTTACTATTCTAATTACTATTTACAATTTATCTATAAACTATTTTGATTATGTTGGCCTACTGTCTAGTGTTATTTTCAAACATTATCAAAAACTCACTATTACTATAATACTTCTAGACTAATATTTTAACTACGATTACTGGCTACTGTTATATTTTTTTTGAAGATGTTTCTCACCGCGAGATTACAGAATCCTGAACTCTGGAAATATTTGTGGATGTAATATGCAAATTGTGCGTCTGGCAACCCTGTTTGTTGTGATTCATCCGATAATGTTGCAGTTTATGGAATGCGCGGCAGACTTTTGGAATAATCAAAGAATTAAGGCTTCATTGTTCGATGTGAATTGTGATCGTGCATGCTAAGACATCTATGTAGAAAATCGTGCTTGAAGAGTACAAGAACAATGAAAAAAGGAGCATGTGCAAGACATCTAAGAAAAACACGTACACACGCTATCGACTATTCGCTACCTCTAGTACAGCATTTTTTGATAAAATATTGTATTATGCTCGAGTTTTGTAAGATAGAGATCTAATTAATCATGCCAATAAAGAGTGCATTTCATGTGATGATCCTGTTGAATCAATTTTGTTTTTGTCCATGTTAGCGTCTTTACTGAGTTACACTTTTGTAATTATTTGTGTTCAAATAATTAAATTCTTTGAGTATTTGTACTCATCATGTATTATTATTACTTTCTGCAAATTTTAAACGTTCGAGCAGTCGTGAATTGCAGGATTTTTACCATAGTGTCACAGGAATTTTATGTTTCAGCCATTTTTTTTGCTTATGCATTATGCATTGCAATAACAGCAGATTTTTCTAAAAAGATAAAAAAAATATATACTTCGACAGATGCTACGTGAGTTTTATGTTTTGGAAGTAAAAGCTACAGTAACGATTTTGGAATCACTTTAATAAAATTGTGGATTGCATATAGATACCACCCAGCACCTAATCCTATGGTATGAGGAAGGTATTTTTTTAAATTTAGTTTATAAAAATAATAACTTCTAGGATGAAAAACTGATTCTGAACAAATCTTTAATTTGCTTTTAACTTTCCTCGAAGAATTATCGAAATCTTAGGTCATTGGTAATATTAAGAAATTGATTGAGTCGAAAATTGTATACATTTATAGACCAGGCTAGTCTTACGAAACATCCGTAACACTAGTCCGTTTCCTTTACAGAAAAAAATTTTGAGAGAGATTTTTTCACATAATTGACTTTTTTATATTCCCAATACGAATTGAATCAGACTGCATAAATAGTTTTTATTATTATTTTGATTTAGTTATTACAAAAAAGTTACTTGTTAAGTCAAGTTAATTATTTTTCTGCAGACACGGAAGTTTTTAACATATTCAGATCACATTTATACTATTTGGAAGGTTTTCCGTTTTTTGTATTCATATACATTAGGGTGGTCCAAAAATTTTTTTCCCGAATTTTTGTGCAAAACGCCTGGAAATTTATTCAAATCCACAAGAAAATGAATGCATTTTTTTTTTTTTTTTAAATATTCTTTTGAGTTGGCGCAAGCCCCATGAATTTTAACACGCATTTTCCGAAGGAATAAAAGAGGTTTTTGTAAATTTTATCAAAAATTCTCAATATTAGGTAAACCGAGTTCGAAATTTACCATTTCTCTTCACAATTAGTCACAGAATGCGAATAAAATATCACTTTTTAGATATCACCCCCAAAAGTCTCTTTTATAGGGTCCCAAAAAACCCCCATAAGTGAAAAAATGGGTTTTTCGAGTTTTTGGCACTAAGTATGATTTTTTACGGTTTTTAACGCAGATTTTTTCAAATACATGGAACACTACTGTATACTGGAAATTAGATTTTTATTCAAATTGTTTAAACAATTTATTATTGTTTTTAGCAACTTTCTCTTAGAAAAGGGTTGGTAAGCCAAGTTTTTTTCTAAATTTTTCAACTTTTCTTCAACATTTCAGTTAAAGTGAAGTACAAATCAATTAAAGTTAACGAAGAAAATTGTTTAAGAAATTTGTTATTAATTATAACAATATTCTCTCAGAATAATGCTACGAAGTTGCGGTTTTTTCTGAAATTTTCTACTTTTTGTCCACTTTTCACCTAAAGTAAGAAACTATCCAATTTAATTGAGCAAGAATGATTGTTTAAACAAATTGTAAATGTTCATGGCTATCCTCTTCTAGATTATTACTACAATGTTGCGGTTTTTTCCTGAAATTCTTAACTTTTTATCGCTTTTCACCTAGATTAAAGTAATAATTAATGCATGTAAAAAAATAATTGTTCAAACAATTTATTATTGTTCCTAATAATATTTTCTTTGCTTATAATATAAACTTGCGGTTTTTTCTGAAATTTTTAACTTTTTGCCCACTTTTCACTTGAAGTGAGTTAATACTTAATTCAATTTAACAAAAATATTTGGGTCAACAAATTATTATTGTTTATGGCTATCTTCTCTTAGATTAGTGTTTAAAAAGTGCGCTTTTTCTGAAATGTTTGACACTGCTTTACCTGTTTGGTTGTGAACAAATAATAAATAAACATTAGAGAGAATCATATTTTGAATAGTATTGTATTGTTTTAGGTAATTTATTTTTCTTCTTTTCCCAATGTTAAAAAAAAATTATTCAAAACAAAAAAGCTGAATTCATTCAGTAAACTTTTAATTTCGAATTTCCTACTAAAATTATAGGAAGTACTTAAACTTTCAACCAAAAAGTTGAATTTTCGACTTGAATATATAAATGTTCAATCAAAAATATAATGGTTGATATTAAAAAAAAATGTTATTTCAAATAAAAAACAATCTAATTTAACCAACAATTAAATCAATTCAATCTATTTCAATCTAATTGAATTTCATTCAAATTCCAGCCAGTGCGAAGTTGAACATTTAAGAAAAAACCACAACTTCCTTGCACTTATCTGAATGAAAATGGTTATGAACAGTAATAAACTGTTTAAATAAGCATGTTTGTCAACTCGCATAATTATTACTTCACTAAGTGAAAAGTGTACGAGACGTTGAAAATTTCAGAAAAAAACGCAACTTTCTATCATGAGGCAAAGAAAATATTATTAGCGAAGATAATAAATTGTTTAACCAAAATTTTTTTTAACATGAATTAATTATTACTCTGATATAATTGAAAAGTGATGAAAAGTTAGAAATTCAAGGAAAACCCCGCAACTATGTAGTATTATCTAGAAGAAGGAAGCTATAAACATCTACAATTTGTTTAAACAATTATTTTTGCTAAATTAGTTAAATAATTACTTACTGTAAGTGTAAAATAGATAAAAAGTTGAAAATTTAAGAAAAAACTGCAATTTTGTAGCATTATTTTGAGAGAATATTGTTATTATTAATAAAAGATTTTTCAAACAATTATTTTTATTAACTTTATTTGATTATTACCTCGCTTCAACTGAAACGTTGAAAATGAGATGAAAAATTCAGAAAAAAACCTTGACTTCCTAACCCTTTCCAAAGATAAGTTGCTGAAAACAATGATAAATTGTTTAAACAATTTAAATAAAGATGTAACTATTAGTCTTATGTAGTCCTGCATGTATTTGAAATAATCTGCGTTAAAAAAACCCCAAACAAATAATAATTAGCGCCAAAAACTCGAAAAACCCATTTTTTCACTTATGGGGGTTTTTAGGACCTTATAAAACAGAATTATGGGGGTGAAATTTTAGAAGTAATATTTTATTCGCATTCTGTGACTAACTGTGAAGAGAAATGGTGAATTTTCAACTCGACTCACCTAGTATTCAGAATTCTGAACGAAATTTACAAAATAGTATATTATGCACCTAGGGATAGACAGATGCGCGAGACAAAAAACGCGTCTATCCATAGGTGCATACGATATTTTCTTCAACAAATGCATGAATACACGGGGTTTC